>CM050326.1:53295163-53318912 GCA_027475135.1 Bactrocera correcta
GCAAAACAATGTCGAAAGTAAAAAAGAAGAAACGGCAATACTGTGCGGAATACATTAAATTTGGATTCATTGAAAATCCCACAAACCCATCCTCGCCTTTGTGTCTTCTATGTCTAAAAACATTATCGAATGAAGCAATGAAGCCTTCAAGACTGCAAGATCATTTGAATAAAATGCATCCAGATTAGAGAAACAAGAATGTAGCATATTTTCAAGACCTAGAGAAGAAGCATAATACTCAGCCAAGTGAAGCAAAACTATTTTCGGCGGCTGCCAAGCAAGACGACGACGGACTTCGAGCTTCGTACAATATCTCTTTGTTAATTGCTCAAAAAGGCAAACCACATAACATCGGTGAAGAGTTAATATTGCCAGCAATAAATGAGTAATAACTACCGTGCTTCATAAATCGGCCGCAGGTATTATCCGAAAAATTCCTTTGAGTAATAATTCTGTGCAAAGACGAATAGATGAAATGGCTGAAAATATTGAAGAATCATTGTGCAATCACCTGAGGACAAGCCAATTCTCAATTCAGCTCGATGAGTCCACTTTACCAACTAATGAAGCATTGTTGTTGTCTTACGTGAGGTTTATTAAAGATGAGAAAATATGTGAAGAACTATTATTTGCTAGAAATTTAGATACCGATACAAAAGGCGAAACCATATTCAATATATTGGAAAAGTTTTGCGATGAGAAAGAGATTCCTTTGAAAAATATTATTTCAATTGCTACGGATGGCGCTCCGGCTATGATAGGGTGCCATAAAGGCTTAATAGCGCACTTAAAAAATAAAATTCCAGACGTCCTTGGTGTATATTGCGTTATTCATAGACAACATTTAGTTGCTAAAAACTTAAGTGAAAAACCATTTCAATCACTGCAATATGTCATCAAAGCAGTCAATAAAATCCGCAACTGCTCTTTGAATGATAGATTATTTCATCAGCTTTGTGTAACTAATGGCGAGGATTTCAATCGTTTGTTGTTTCATACTGAAGTTCGTTGGCTATCAAGAGGCAATTGTCTGACTCGATTCTACATTGACTCTGTTATAGAGTTCTTGGAAACTAAAGATACAGAATTTCATTACAAGCTCATAACATCAAAGAATGATATAGCTTACATGACAGACCTGTATAAATTGTTCAACGACATGAATCTCCAACTGCAAGGCGATAAACTAAATTTAATTAAAACAAAAAACGTCATTGCTGCTTTCGCAGCCAAACTGCTTCTACACAAAAACAATCTGGGCAGACGTGAGTTTCACAATTTTCCGAACTTATCAGTATCATGCAGTAACGACGAATTGCTTGCCTACTGCCTACATTTGGAAAACTTCCACATTGACTTCACCGAACGATACCTGGACATTTTGAACTTGGAAATACCAGACTGGGTGTTAAATCCGTTTTCAAATGTCAACACAGCAATGTCACCTCAGCTGGAAAAAGAACTTATAGAATTGACAACAAACGAGGAAATAAAATTCAAGTTCAAAAATGGTTACCAAGAATTTTGGCTACAAAAACCGATCTCGCAATTGTACCCTGGATTATGGTCAATCGTTCAACGATTCTTGATAGCATTCCCATCGTCATATTTGTGTGAACGTGGATTCAGTGCTGTTACAACACTGCTTACTAAAAATACCTACTGCGCTCAGGTTTCAAGTTGCTGGTTATAGTAAAAGTTTCGTTTAGAATTCTCCGTTAATATATAGAGGTCACAATAATTAATTTGAAGTTATAGTGGTTTTTAAATAGGTGAAAAAATATGGGCGCTAAAAAAATATTTATTCTCAAAGTGGGCGGTAGACAAAATAAGTTTGGGAACCACTGTTCTAGAGGTTGTCAATTTTCATGTTTCTGATCCCTACGATCGGTATATGAGTTGTTGGGTATACTAACTTTTGATTACTACGTATTTGGAGATATACGTAGTACAAAGTGAAATCGCAATTAATGGAGTTCAAAGAAGAATACAGGAGGAAATATGTAATGTGTATTTTCAGGGAATCAATCTCTTGGAGTATAAATATTCAAGGCAACATTGTCAGAACTCAATAACAACACAAAGAAATTCTAGTTTGAACTGTAAAATTGTAACATATTTTTTACTTCGAAATAAACGAAATGTAAAATGTGAAATTGTAATGAAATTTTCTTCAGAAATTTTACTTCAGTGCACATTGTTGCCAAGCAAGTAAATCGACAGCTGCGTACGTGCCACATAAATGTCAATTATGTTATGCTCGTCCAGCTGGTTACAACAATCACGTAGGTACGCTTACATGTTATCTCGCAGAACGTAATAATCAATATTGTTAAATTGCCGAAGTTTGATATGGCAGTGCTATTATTTGTTAAAATTTGGAAGTGTCTTTACGTTTGGCAACTTTATCTTAAGGAGTCTGTAGGAGAATCTCGATCTTTTTGGTATGCTCGATGAGACCTTATAAGCGAGGCTATGAAACCGATATGACGGAAGTAGACATAGACTAGGTCCAATTTATGAACATGTTTCCATGGGATTACTTACTATTTACATAACTTATACTACTCGTATCTCCAATCACAAATTGAGGAAGTTTTTGGTCGTGTGGATTTTGCAATGCCTTGTTTCTTTTTTGTATTATTGCTGTTTGTTATTTGCTACTGTTTTGATCGCCAAACATTTGTGCTGCTTCTGAGGCTCAAACCAAAGTGCTGCGACGTCATCACGAATATCGAAGAAATCAGTGAGCATTACCTTCGCTTTCGATCGGCTTTGTAGTGGTTTTTTCAGCTTCGGAGCGCCTTTGGTCCGCCATTCGGATGATTGGTGGTTCGTAAGTGTGTCATATTCGTAGACTCATGTCTTGTCATCAGTAATTATGCGTTCCATGATGGGGTGGTCCGAATTGGCTCGAACCAGCATGTCTGCAGCTACCTGTTCCCGATACCTTTTTTGAAGGAAATTCAGCTCTATTGGAACAAATCCTGCAGCAACGCTGTGCATGCCCAATTTTCCATGCATAATCGTACTTACGCTCTCGTGTGATATCTCCAATTTATGGGCAATCTCTGTCAAGCTCACATGGCAATTTTTGCCAAGAATTTTCTTCAGTTTTTCAACGTTGAAGGCCGCCCAGAACGAGGCATGTCTTCGACGGTTTCCCAACCTTCCTTGAATGCTCTGTACCACTCGTAAGTACGTGTTTTAGATAGAGCAGGTTGACCAAAAGCCTTCTGCAACATCTTCAATGTATCCGCACACGAAAATTCGTTCCCAACACAAAATTTAACACAATTACGTTGATCAATATTTTCGGTTATTGTAAAATTCGACAAACACTACTGAGGTCGACTGACATAAACAGCTGCTGAAAACACACTGGTGGGCAGATCGCGCTAATTTTCGTATAAAAAAAACGACAAAATTTTGCTTACGTTATTTCGGTGGGAGGGCTCGATCTGTTGAGACATGACAGTGTCAATATAATGAATCGGTTCAACACCATAAAAAGAGAAACATGCCTAAACGAATATTTTCGACCTTCCATGTTTTACGGTTTTGCATATAGGAGGGTATTAAGTATTCGACAGACATACATGCCTTAAAAAATGAAGACTTTGGCTGACATAGTTACCGACACTGGTGTAGTACTTACCCAGAGGTCCTCCAATTTCCAGAAAGTTTTTCCTTAGTTATACCTTTGAAACATGTTGCTATAGAGTATAATAGATAAATTACATATCTCGGGACACGACCGACCGATTTCGAATAAATTTAGTAGGTGATTTTCTTCTCATTAGGGGTGTGTTTTTTTACGTGGCGGGTCCCAAACCCAGCGCACAACCCTTTGTCCCTTTTGCCTTCTCATTTTAGCTCGCCTTCAAACGGATGTTCTTAGGCTACCTAGAGGATACTTGGTCAAAGACCGGAAGTCGTGAACTGCTTGAGTCATATGTAAAAGAATCGTTTCTGGCCACTCCCAAGTGAATGGCGATCAGAGAACTCTCCTCACTTGCGTGAACTTCTACACATGACTGCATCCTCTACGCCACGTAGCGAAAAGAAGAAACGACTGGCTTGCAGTTGTTAACTCGGCTATAATCGCGTAATTGGTGTCTACGCCAATTAAAGAGAAGAAGAAGATATTCTTCTCATATTTCTATGTCACAGTGTGATAATGGCGAAATCGGACTACAACCATGCCAACTTGCGATATAACACAATTCAAGATTTAGTATTTCACTTTTAAATTCAAGCAAACTTTCATTTGAAATGAATTTAATTTATTTTAATATACTCCAAGCTTCTGCATATTTTCTGAAAATGCTAGACGATTTGACGAAATAATGGAAATATTTGAAATGAAAATATTATTTTTCATTTTTATTCAGATTATTACATTGTAAGTGTATAACTCTTTATCTTTTATAATAAACTTTGTATAAAGGATTGTTGAAATATTTTTCTGAATTTTTTCAAGACGTTGCGCCGGGGGCGACGGCCCCCTTCTCCCTCCTTAGCTACGCCACTGAGTGGTCCGTTTATGCCCAATTACGAACTCCGCCTTACTTTTTTGCCTAGGAACATACGTATGAAGTTTCATCAAGATGTCTTAATGTTTCCTCAAGTTACAGCTTGTATGAGCGGACGCACAGTGGTCGGTCTTATATGCAGTCAGCGGGCAAAATTACTTCCATTGCCTATATAAAGTGAAATTTTTGCCAAAGCTTTTTAAAATCATAACACTATAAGTAATAAGCAATTAAATTAAAATAAATAAAAAAAAGTTTACAAACGAAAAAGGAATTTTTTTTGTATATTTTAAAACTAAATCAAAAACTAATTGTAATAAAATTGATTTACTTTTGCATACTAGTTTTCTTTGACCGGTGATAAAAGGATCGGAACTCAAAAGTAATCGTTTTAACAAGTTCTGATTTGTAGCGACCCGTTAGTTCTTTCGTGTATAATGGAGTCGATCATCTTAACGTCCTTAATCCTTCCTTTTCATAACTTTTTTTTCCTTTAAAATGTTATCTTAGCAGAGTAACGAGTTAATATCAAGTTTTAACGAAACTTTACATTTGAATTTAAACTGCGCGCGTCGAAGGATTTGGAGAATTAATTTCTTTTTTTTAGATTGGTAGTACTATCAGTCGGAGGATGGAGTCATTTGTACACGTTCACGCAAGTGAGGAAAGTTCTCTGATCGCCATTCATTTGGGAGTGGCCAGAAACGATTCTTTTACATATGACTAAAGCAGCTCACGACTTCCAGTCTTTGACCAAGTATTCTCTGGGTAGCCTAAGAACATCCGTTTGAAGGCGAGCTAATGTCAGAAGGCGAAATATTCCCTACTTAGGGTTGTGCGCTGGGTTTGGTACCCGCCACGTAAAAAACACCCCAATGAAAAAATAAACAAAAGCATCGGATGAGAGACCCCCCTTTTGATGACGACCATGGCAAACGAAATAAGGACTACGAATTGAGGGCATGCGCCTAGAATGTCCGATCCCTTAATTGGAAAGGTGCCGCTTCTCAGCTGGTAGATGTCCTCGTGAAAATAAAGGCTGACATTACCGCCGTCCAAGAAATGCGATGGACGGGACAAGGACAAAAACAAGTAGGTCCTTGCGGCATTTACTACAGTGTCCATATAAATGAGCGCAAGTTTGGTGTCGAATTCGTGGTGAGAGACAGACTCCGTCGCCGAGTACTATCATTCATTCCTATGAATGAACGTCTACCCACAATCCGCATCAAAGGTTCTTCAATATATCGCTGATTTGCGCCCACGCTTTGACGGAAGAGAAGGTCGATGGGACCAAAGATGCCTTCTTTAACGCCAGGGTGGGCAAAGAAGGTATCTTTCGTACGACGGTCGGTAAATTCAGCCTCCACTAGGAAACATCCCCAAACGGGTTGAGGCTGATCGACTTCGCCGGGGCCCGAAATTTGGTTATCTCTAGTACTAGATTCCAAGATAAGAAAATTCATCAAGCCACCTGGCTGTCTCCGGATCGAAAAACCACGAACAAGATCGATCATGTTGTGATAGACGGAAGACACGTCTCCAGTGTTTTAGATGTTCGTGCGCTCCGAGGTCCTAACATCGACTCGGACCACTATCTTGTTGCAGCCAAAATTCGCACCCGCCTCTGTGCAGCAAAAAACGCACGCCAACAAACACAAGAAAGGTTCGACGTCGAGAAGCTGCAATCACAACAGACAGCCGAACGTTTTTCTACTCGGCTTGCACTCCTGCTCTCTGAGAGTACTAGTCAACAAATCGGTATAAGGGAACTGTGGGACGGCATTTCAAACTCTTTACGTGCAGCTGCAACCGAAACCATTGGTTTTAGGAAAGTGCAAAAGAACAGCTGGTACTACGAGGAATGCCGTGTCGCATCGGAAAGAAAACAGGCTGGCTACCTCGCAACGTTACGATCGTCCACAACACGTGCGGGATGGGATAGATACCGAGACTTGAAGAGGGAAGCGAGACGCATTTGCAGAAAGAAAAAGAAAGAGGCCGAAATGCGTGAGTATGAAGAGCTTGATAAGCTGGCCGACAGGGGTAATGCTTGAAAATTCTACGAAAAAATGCGGCGGCTTAGAGAAGGCTTCAAGACCAAAGCATACTCTTGTAGAACCCCCAATGGTGATCTAATCATCGATGCCCAGAGCATACTTAAATTATGGAGGGAACACTTCTCCAGCCTACTGAATGGCAGTGAACGTACAACGCCAGGAGAAGGTGAACCCGATTCCCCAATCGATGACGATGGAGCAGACGTTCCATTGCCTGACCAAGAAGAGGTTCGAATAGCAATTGCCCGCCTGAAGAACAACAAAGCGGCAGGGGCCGACGGATTGCCAGCCGAGCTATTCAAACACGGCGGCGAAGAACTGGTAAGGAGCACGCATCAGCTTCTTTGTAAAATATGGTCGGACGAAAGCATGCCCAACGATTGGAATTTAAGTGTGCTATGCCCAATCCATAAAAAAGGAGACCCCACAATCTGCGCCAACTATCATGGGATTAGCCTCCTCAACATCGCATATAAGGTTCTATCGAGCGTATTGTGTGAAAGATTAAAGCTCACCGTCAACAAACTGATTGGACCTTATCAGTGTGGCTTTAGACCTGACAAATCAACAACCTACTATATATTCACCATGCGCCAAATCTTCGAAAATACCCTTGAAAGGAGAATCGATACACACCACCTCTTCTGCGATTTCAAAGCTGCTTTTGATAGCACGAAGAGTAGTAAACTGACGTTGAGTAACACCAAAAGCTCCGTCAGGATCGGAAAATACCTTTCCGAGCCGTTTGATATCAAACGAGGTTTCCGACAAGGCGACTCCCTATCGTGCGACTATTTCAAACTGCTGCTGGAGAAAATTATTCGAGCTGCAGAGACTCCAGCTTTGAAAGTACTCGACGCAGTACCCGCCGGGGGAAGCAGAGGAAGAGGAAGTCTTCCACTCCGTTGGAAGCACCAAGTGGAGAAGGACCTGGCTTCGCTTGGAATATCCAATTGGCGCCACGTAGCGAACAGAAGAAACGACTGGCGCGCTGTTGTTGACACGGCTGTAATCGCGTAAGCGGTGTCTACGACAGTAAAGAAGAAGAAGAAGTACTATGAGTAATATTTATGTCAAATTTCATGTCAAAATATTCATTAGTGTTTGAGATACGTATCGTTTTGTGAGCTGCTTAAAAGGGGTGTTTTTGTTTTTTTGCGATGTGGAAATTTGTTGAGCAAAGAATTTGCATTAAATTTTGTTTACGGAATCAATTTTCTGCTGCAGATAGGTTGAGGATGGTGCAGAAAGCCTTTGGTGATGAGGCTTTGTCTAAAAAAAATGTTTACAAGTGGTATAGTGAGTTCCAAGCCGGCCGTGGACGTGTCGAAGACGAAGAGCATCCAAGGCGACCATCAACCTCAACCGACGAAGCTCACGTTCAACAAATCAAAGATTTGGTGTTGAAAACCCCTCGATTAACAATAAGAGACCTTGCTGATGAAGTTGGCATATCGAAAGGCTTAGCTAATACCATTTTGAAGGATGTTTTGTTCCTCAAGTGCGTCAAATCTCGACTGGTACCGAAAACATTGAATTTTTTGGGAAAAAGGCGTCGCGTTGAAGTGTGTGTAAGTTGGATCTATGCTTACGACCCCGAAACAACCGATCAATCGAGCGAATATTGTGCCAAAAGAGAGCCGAGACCAAAAAAATCGCGCCAAAGTCGCTCAAAAATCAAGGTCATGTTCACTGATTTCTTCGATTATCGTGGTGTTGTGCATTATGAATTCCTTCCAACCGGTCAATCAGTCAACAAGGAATATTATTTGAACGTTCTACGTCGTTTGCGTAACTAAAAAGGCCGGAATTGTGGAAAGACATTCTTGGTTTTTAACCCACGATAATGCACCATCCCATACTGCCCTCGTAATTCGTGATGATTTCGCCAAAAACACAACCCATATCGTTCCGCAATCACCGTATTCACCTGATCTCGCGCCGTGCGACTTCTGGCTGTTCACCAAGCTCAAAAGACCGCTCCGTGGACACCGTTTTTATACGATAGAGGAGATTCAAGGCGCAGCGAAGAGGGATCTGAGGGCCATCCCGGAAAGTGACTACAACCAGTGTTTCGAAGATTGGAAAATCCGTTGGCATAAGTGCATTGCATCGGGAGGGGATTTCTTTGAATGGGATGAAATTGATTTGGAAGAATAAATAAAGAATTTTCAAAATAAATACAATGTCCCCTTATATTTTTGGGCACAGTAGTATAAGACGAAAAAACATAAAAAATAATAAAATTAAAAAAATTGTGAAAAATAGCACAAAAAAAATCGTAAGCTTAGTAAAATAACACGAATAACAAGGAGAGGTGCAAAAGGTGGCAGCTGAAATCAATAGAATAGACTTAGAAAACATTGACTAATCTAAACAAACTTGAATCATTTGAGGGCGAGACAGGGATCACACCTTTTTGTGTAACTTAAATCGATGTATGAAGAAAAGAAAGACTCAATAGGTCACTTGTAAATCAATACTTACAAAAAAAAACAAATATTATTACATAAAACCCACTTTGTTATGTAACATATATCTTTTCATCAATACTAATTTTGACTTTTGGCGATTAAACGCGATTTTCTATTGCAATTTAATTTATTTTTAAGCAGTGAAAATGCACAGTCTGTGTGTTTCTATTGTTTTACTTCTCTCGTTATTCGTAGCAGTTGCGACTGGGATAGAGCATAAATGTATTGTTTAAATATTTGATGAAATCGTGTATGGCATTCAATCAAATTTGAATTTTACTGCAAATATTTTTACTTCGCGTCAGCTAAAATTAGAAAAGCATCTACTTGAAATGAGATATACATATGTGATATAAACTCAACCGAAGAAGCTAAATGTTAAGTTTTGAGTTGTTGTGGAAAACATCAACCAAAGGCTCTTGTTCACTTAATTTCATAGAAATAGTATACAGTTTATAGTCAGCTGGAAAAACGGAAATCGCTGTCTCAGTGGAGGTTGGTTTAAGTATAATTTTCTTCGAGGCGAACTGAAATATTGTAATAACAATAAGTGAGTTTATGAGCATCAATACATGTAAGCTACTACTATACCTAAATTAATTTAATCCACTGGCGAGTTCATCGTATATTGAATGTTGCATTCTTTCGTTAGAGGTTTCGTTATTGTTCAATATGATTTTCTTTTCAAAAGTTAACTGAAAAGGAAGAACACGAAGTACGCAAGCGTAAAATAATTTACAATTCAAGATCATTATTTTTTATAACATTCAATTGAAAATATGGGGTTACATTTTTTTCCCGTTTTTTAAGATTGAAATTTTCATTATTTAACATTTATTCTCAAAGAAATTTTGCTATGACTGTAATTAAACTATTTATAAAACTTAGTTTTTACAATAAAAATATCTTTTAAATTTTGAAAACTTTAAGTTTTAAATATAATAAAACTCAATTTCACTCAACTCAACTCAATGCCTTGTTTTGCTATTTCAGCATTAAACTGACTCAAATAAAAGAGAGCTTTATGCTCACGCGATGTTTTAGCAGCGTCCAAAACCTCATTCTTTCTCAATGGCACTGTTGCGGTTATTAACGGTGGTGAGTAGCTGTCTGTATTTTAGCAGAGAATGTTAATGAACATTGTTTATGTTTACATTATAAAAATGTTATTGTTCAATACCATTCTCTGATTAAATTGAGGCGTTAATTCCTTAAATCCACATTTATTAAAAAAAAATAATTTTTTAATTTTTCTTTATATGCATGTATATAGGGTTTTCCATACCACTCGACACTTTAGAACGCGACCCCTTCAGATTTTGCTGAAACTTATCCATCTCTTTCTATCCTTTGAAAAATATTTTTGAGAATTTTTTCAAAATTTTTTGTCCAACTTCAAAAAAATTATGAATTTTTCAAAAAAATGGCTTTTTTATTTTCAAATAGGCATAACTTTTGTAGAAATTGACTTTTGGGAAAAAACGTTTTTTTTTTTTGTCTTGCAAGTACATATCGTCTCTTAAGAGAAGTGCGTGAGATTTATAAACGTACGGCAAATGATAAAAATCTATTGTGGTCAGCTTAAATTGTTCACAAATATGTCTACAATATTTAAATTCACATGTATAAGTATGTATTTAAGTATATTTATATTAATTTCTTATCATCGCTAAAAAAATACAAACTACTATTTTAGTTTACTCAATCAAGTGCTGCTGGCTCAAACGCCATTCGCAATATATTGTTTGCCGAACGGTTTTTGTGTCGCGACATATGCATTAGTGCATTGCAAATAAACCGTTATCAGTTCGTCAATTGCATCATAAGGCGTCGCTCAGTTTTTTACTGTTAAACTTGCAAACACACCTACTCGAGAAGGTTATGTTTATACAGCGAGACAGTCATATGGGTAGACACACATGTATGTCACCTCTATGTAGGTGTGCAAATATTTGCACTGAAGCAATGCAAACTGCCAATAAATCAATGCGAGCCATCAGAATGCATTTGCATTTAAATCAATTCAACGCTTCGTGTTTATATTTTGGTAACGCGCATGCGAGTGGTTTGTGTTGACACAGTTGATGCTTGGAAATGAGTGGGTTTTAGTGCCAATGTGTGTTTAGTTTTTAAAAAAGCAGAAAACCCAGTAGTTTTAGATGTGAATATATATATACTACTGTGCCCAAAAAATAATATTCAAATAATATTCCTTGTTGACTGTTTGACCGGTTGGAAGGAATTCATAATGCACAACATCACAATAATCGAAGAAAACAGTCAACATGACCTTGATTTTTGAGCGACTTTGGCGCAATTTTTTTGTTCTCGGCTCTCTTTTGGCACGATATTCGTTCAATTGATCGGTTGCTTCGGGGTCACAAGCATAGATCCAAGTCTCATTGCCAGTTATAATGCATTTCATGACACCCTGATAGTCGAAAAGCATCGTTTCACACACTTCAACGCGACGCCTTTTTTTCCAAAAAATTCAATGTTTTCGGTACCAGTCGAGATTTGACGCGCTTGATGTACAAAACATCCTTCAAAATGGTATTGGCTGAGCCTTTCGATATGCCAACTTCATCAGCAAGTTATCTAATTGTTAATCGACGGTTTTTCAACACCACTTCTTTGATTTGTTGAACGTGAGCTTCATCGCTTGAGGTTGATGGTCGCCCTGGACGCTCTTCGTCTTCGACACGTTCACGGCCGGCTTGAAACTCACTATACGAGTACCACTTGTAAACATTTTTTTTAGACATAACCTCATCACCAGAGGCTGTCTGTACCATCCTCAACGTATCCGCAGCAGAAAATTGATTCCATTAAGAAAATTTAATGCAATTTCTTTGCTCAACAAATTTCCACATCGCAAAAAACGAAAAACTCACTTTTAGCAGCTCACAAAACGACACGTATCTCAAACACTAATGAATATTTTGAAATGAAATTTGACATAAATGTGACTGAGAGTACTACCAACCTAAAAAAAAAAATAATTTTCCAAATTATTTGACGCGCGCAGTTTAAACTCAAATGTCACCTTATTTTTTGGGCACTGTATATAAATATATAGATAATGGGTTTACTAGTAGCAGATCAGTAAATTGCTACCATAAAAGCACCTAACTTAGGAAAAAGAATTAAGATCCTACCTCAGCTGCCGTTTACTTACATTTTCTTTAGAGTACATATTCAGAGTTTGAGTTTCGAGATCTCCAAAATGATAATATTTGGTTCGAAATTTCGAGCTTATTTAAAATTGATCAAAAATAGTATAATCTTCCTATATTTTTTTTACCTGTATTAGGTAAGACTTCTAATATCAAATATTTTTGGAGGCGGTCTATTTCTAGTTTACCGAAAGACGCATTATTTTTACTGCTTCCACTGCGAATACCGCAGTCGATGGAACGATGAGCTGTACGAGATATACGGCAACATTGACACAGATCAGCGAATCAAGAGGCAGCCGCTGCGCTGGCTATGTCATGTTATCGGGATTAAAAAGAACACTCCAGCTTTCTAGGTTTTCGATTCCGTATCCGCCGATGGAAGCATAGGAAGATCTCCGCTCCGTTGGAGAGGTCAGGTGGAGAAGGACTTGCCTGCATTTGAATCTCAAATTGGCGTCGAATAGCGATATAGGCCTTGCGCGGTGTTGTTAATTCGGCTATAACTGCGTAAGCGTTGCCTTCGGCGGTAAAGAAGAAGAAGAAGATATACAAAGTTTGACGATATTTCCACGCCTTTGGTTCTCGAGAATTGCAGTATTATGTTACATTAATATTTCAGCCGAACAAAACCCTTTCTAAATGATTTTTGTAATTCTCTACTTTTAATCGCCGTTAACCCTTTGGTAATTGATATTTTATTTTTGCAAAAAATAAAAATAAAAGATAAATAAATATAAAAAATTCGGGAATCTCTCTTACTCTTACAAAACTTGTATACATGGTAATTTATTGCCGGAGCGTCTGTTTTTTTCCACTCAGCAACAAGTTTTAACAAAATCAGAAGACAAATCCTTCGTCCGAGTCTACAATTGGTTTTGTTTATAAATTGTTTTGTGGCCGCTTTTTTGTGTGCTTTTCTTTTTTCGGAGCATTTTTCCTTTATTAAGTTTCACCACTTCAAAATGGTTGTAATTAAAGAAATCCTTTGGATTCATAGCGCTTAAAAGCAATTTATCTTACCCACTTCAACCGCAGCGGAACGTTCATTTTAATTAAATTAAAGTAAAACAAATCGTCGAAACCATATTTTGTAAATATGTGGATGGATTTGTAGGCATTTAGATGTTTATATGTGTGTGTGTGTTAATGGTAAATTCGCAAAAGTTCCAAAGAGAAATATGTACACACTCAAGTCAAGCGCGAAAAATGTCTAACAAACAAACGTTTATACCAGAACTCACCACACCACTCATCACATCATTTGTCTTACCACCATTACCGCTATTTCTCGTTTAACTTTGCACAAACAAAAAAGTGTTGAAAATAAATGTGAATTAAATAAAATTAAAAATGCACACAATTAAAAATAAAATTACGTATACGCCACGGCCGACGCCACAGCGAACGACAGCACAAGGCGGCGATGGCGACGACGACGCCACTTCAGCATCAATTTGAAGACAAACAAAACAAAGTGAAAGAAAAATAAAGACGAATGGCGAAAAAGTACAATAAAATCAAATACGGTTAACGGTAAATGAGCAGAAGACGTAATGGCTGAAAATATAACAGCTTTGACACACACATACATATTATAGTACATATATACTAAAACCTTTTATAAAGCAGTTGTTGCTTGTTAATTGTATAAGCGAGATGGGCAGGGTGCTTTTCACTGACGAAATACTCCCTCCACACAAACACACACATCCTCACACTTACTCACAGCTACCCAAACTAATATATACACTCACAGATAGCAAACAAGTGAAGAACAAAAGATTCGACTTGCCGTAGTAGCTTTGAGTCCCCAGTCACTCAGTCACACAATAGCCCACAAATTGTGTAGCTGAGCAGGCTGACTGCCGAGTTGACTTAAATGCAGGAAATGTTGACCTTTGTTCCTGTTGAGGTGAGTGGCACTAATTTGCGCTTTAACTTAAAATTGTAGGTTGCGAAGCTCAGTCTAAAGTCTTAAGTGGACAGCAGGATGCCGACTTCGCCGCAATTGTCTAAGCAATGCACACAAAAGCCTATGGCTGCAACTGTTGTGGAGACAATACATGGACGTAAGGAGAATCTAGCAATGCAGCTAATTAGGATGCAAATGTGTAGTTGTGTATTTATGTGTAAGTGTTTGATGAAGTTGCTGTAAAAATATTTTTTACAAAGAAATACTAGTATTTTTCGGTGTGAAAGCTTGATTATCGATATTTTTAACAAGCACAACTAGTGTAAAATAAAAAAAAAAAATAAAAAAAAAAAAAGTATACATATTTCGAAACGTTATACTTTTGAAGTTTGTTTTTTTCAAATCGATATCTAAAAAAGTGTAACGGATTTCTCGATAACTAATTTCCTGTTAACTCACTGTTCAGTTTGATCACTGGATTGTTAAATAAAAGTCTCAATTTAACGGCAATACATTTATCTTTAATGCTAATTCAACTTAACGCGTACGAGGGCTGCTATATATATTTCTGGCTTAATAATGAAAATAAGCATATTTATCAACGGAAATGTTTTTTTGTTTTTTTTTCGTTGAATTTGGCTCGTCTTGGAAGACCCACACGGTCGATTGCTGTTTTGTTTCGGGCTCATACGCATAGATCCCTGATTCGTCACCTGTGACGATCTTATAAACGTCTTTTGAAGCACCGCGATCGTATTTTTTCAGCATTTCTTTACACCAATCCACACGAGCCTTTTTTTGAGCGATTGTCAAATTGTGCGGGATCCAACGAGAACAACCCCTTTTTACGGCCAGGTGTTCATGCAATATCGAATGTATGCTGGTGGGAGAAATGAATAGGCATGCCTCTATCTGAAGGTATGTTACATCACGGTCTTGCATTATCAGTTCATGTACGGCATCGATGTTTTCTGGCACAACGGCTGTTTTTGGACGACCTTCACGGAATTCGTCTTTGAGCGAGCGTCGGCCACGATTGATTTCGTTGTACCAGTTTTTCACAGTGCTATAAGATGGTGCTTCATAACCATACAAAGATTTTAGTTCATCGATGTACTTTTGTCGTGATAATCTACGTCGAAAGTTGTGAAAAATGATCGCACGAAAATGTTCACGAGTTAATTCCATTTCTTTACCGAGATGAATTTTTTAATTAAAACAATTCACGATTAAATAACAAACCGTTCTGAGTGATGTTATGCTAAAAATTGTCAAACTTTCCAATGGAAATGTCAGATTGCACCTGGCAACACTTAGTGTTGCCTAGTCCAGAAATATATATAGCAACCTATGTATTAATCGTTATTCGAGTTTACAACTTCTAGTTCTTTACTAAGCAATCACTCGAACAATCTGGTAACTAGGAGTTTCGATATCTTGTTGCTTCAACCAATTTATCGTCGAAGATATTTTTTCTGTGCTTCGTGTATGCCACAATGCTCTGGACTTCAGCCCTTTTTTTCGTTATGGGTTATATAACAATACCCAGCCTCTTTCTCTAAAACCCTTAAAGGTCATTGCCTTGTCATATTTATATCCTAAACAGGGTGTATTAAGTTTGTAACGAAGTTTGTAATACCCAGAAGGAAGCGTCAGAGACCCTATAAAGTATATATAAATGTCTGTCTGTATATATACGAACTAGTCCTTCAGTTTTTAAGATATCACTTTGAAATTTTGCAAACGCCATTTTTTCTTCAAGAAGCTGCTTATTTGTTAGAACTGGCGATATCAGACCACTATAACATATAGGTGCCATACAAACTGAACGATCGGAATCAAATGCTTGTATGGAAAACTTTCACATTTGGCAAGATATATTCACGAAATTTGGTATATATTATTTTCTAAGGCAACAATGTAATCTCCCAAGAAATTTTTCAGATCGGCTTACTATAGCATATAGCTGCTATACAAACTGAACGATCGAAATCTAGTGCTGGTAAGGAAAACTTTCGCATTTAACGATGGCAAAATTTGACATGGATTACTGTTTAAGGTAATAAGCATATAGCTTACATACAAACTGGACACATAGTTACTAAAAGAAATGCACCTGTGAAGGGTATATTAGCTTCGGTGCAGCCGAAGTTCACGTTTTTCTTTGTTTGCTTTCATTTTGTGGCTCATAATTTTGGTGTGCTATTTTACCATTGCATGTGCATCCCTTATCTCGTCTTCTAGGATACTGTTAACTTTCTTAGCATTCCTTCCACGGGTCGCGTTAATTCCAAACTTCCAATCATTGGGTACCCGAAAATCATTACCGAAAATTACCCTTGCTGAACTGCCACGTTGTCTCATGTACAGCAGACCAATAAGCCATCAAAAATCAGGATATATGGGGATTCTGACCATTTTGATACTTGTCCTGACTTGAAAACGCTGGCCATAAAATTGTTGAATTTTTCTCAAATGCTCTTCCAATGTTCGACTGAATCGTTCTACCAAACATTGGATTGCGGAGGTTGTGCAGTTGTACAGGTTTTCCGGATATACCATATCTCGATACACAAATGTTGATGAAATCATTCGCTACTGTCTCTTGGTGGAGAATTGCGTACACTTTTGATCATTTGATGAAATATTCCATGACAACCAAACATATGTGTTTTCTAATTTACTGGTAGTAAATGGACCGGCTGCGTCCTTGGCAATTCGCTCATCCCGCGCATTCGAATTGCACTGTTTCATCTGACCATGCATGCTTTCAGCTGCAATATGCTAAGCAAAATTGGCGACCCCCTCCGTAACTGATTGATGACCATCAACCAAATACAATTTTTGTTTTAATTTCTCCAAGGCTTTAGTGATTCGCATGTGTCCTACACGTGGACTATTGTGCAACTCGTTGTGAACTTTGTAAATTCTACTTTCAGAACAACTATCAGATAACGAGAGCTTTGCCCATTTTCGCTTTCCCATAGTTGGGCGTATGTTCATTTTCTCTTCATATATTTCACATTTCATGTACCTTCTTGCTGATATTTTCGTAATTCCTCCGCATACCAGTCTGATGTTATTATAATTAATTGGAGAACTACAACGCCACCTAGGTCTCAGATTTTTAGAATATCTGCATTCCAAACTACAGGGATGGCGGGGCATCTTATTTGCATCTCCATGAATACTACCTTTGCGATGTTTTGCAAAGAAGTCGTAACTTGAGAGTCTCTCACTCCACTGTGCCAACTGTTCTTTTGTGTTTCTGAATTGTAAAAGCCATTTTAATATTGTATGATCTGTCCTGACTTGAAAACACTGGCCATAAGGTACTTACGAAAGTGTTTGATGCACGTCACGAATGGCAGTAATTTCTTTCGAGGTACACAATGGCTTCTCTCTGAGTTGCTTATTGTCTGATTATAATACGTGGCGTATTTTTTCATGATTACCAAATATCCAAAAGGAACTCTGATCGTGGGACTGGGTATGTTTATTACATAGGTTGCTATATATATTTCTGGACTAGGCAACACTAAGTGTTGCCAGGTGCAATCTGACATTTCCATTGAAAAGTTTGACATTTTTTAGCATAACATCACTCAGAACGTTTTTTCATTTAATCGTGAATTGTTTTATTTACAGGGAATTAAAAAATTCATCTCGGCCAAAAAATGGAATTAACTCGTTAACATTTTCGTGCGATCATTTTTCACAACTTTCGGCGTGGATTATCACGACAAGAGTGCATCGATGAACTAAAATCTTTGTATGGCTATGGAGCACCATCCTATAGCACTGTGAAAAACTGGTACAACGAATTCAATCCTGGGCGACGCTCGCTCAAAGAGGAATTCCGTGATGGTCGTCCAAAAACAGCCGTTGTGCCAGAAAACATCGATGCCGTACGTGAACTTATAATGCAAGACCGTCATGTAACATACCTTCAGATAGAGGCATGCCTATGCATTTCTCCCACCAGCATACATTCGATATTGATGAACACCTGGCCGTAAAAAAGGCTCGTGTGGATTGGTGTAAAGAAATGCTGAAAAAATACGATCGCGGTGATTCAAAAGACGTTTATAAGATCGTCACAGATGACGAACCATGGATCTATGCGTATGAGCCCGAAACAAAACAGCAATCGATCGTGTGGGTCTTCCAAGACGAGCCAAATCATTATTAGGCCAGAAATATATATAGCAGCCCTCGTAGCACAATACTTAACCAAATCTCCAGAGTTTGAAAAGCCCCTTCCGGTTCTTTATTCCAATCAAAGACTCCGTTCTTTCTAAAGTATACATGTAAGCTACTAGCTATGCTGGCAAAATTTGGAACGAATCGCCATCTAACCACACCATTATTTTTCTTCAACTTTTTCAAGTAATTGGTTCACCCATGTGTGATACTCGTATTTCTATTTGATGAGCTTTAAATGTTCGATTGCTTAGCTGAGACAGAGAACATAAAATACAAAATAACATATGCTTTATGTTCTCCGACTGAACCTGATCACACATCTCTTTCAAAGAAGGCTTCTTCTTTAACTTGTAACGGTTGAAGTAATTTTGTTAATTTTAGTCCGCCAGGTATTTAATCGCCTCTTAAGTTGGAACAAAATCGCATCTTAAAGTGATCCCAATTTTCCACATCAAAATTTACGCTCTCTGCATGATGCTTGACTTATATAGGATTTATTTTCGGTCTTTCTTCTTCTTTTCGATTTCTAATTTCGAGGAAACAATCGTTTTATCTTCTTCTTATCGATTATCGAATACCAATTCTGATAGCTCTTCGCGTTTCTCAGTTTTTTTTGGCATGATACAGTCTAGATAATTTCTTAAGAATTAATGTTGTTGCTCAGACTTTTATTTAGGAAGGTAAAATATGTTATGATGTTCACTTTGTCAGCATTTACTATATCACGACTAACCGACTGAGTATTACGCCAACTTCAAATAGGGATGTTGAGCCTCGAAGACGGTAGACTACTATGGGCTCTTTCAATGGAAACATCCATATAAGAAAATGGTAGCCCTAGTTAGAACTGTCATACTAAAGGTTTAGAATGTAATTTCTATAGGAAATAGGTTAAAAGTCACTTCCCCAGTTTTCTTTAACCCCCGGAAAACGGGTTATTTGCTTTTCAATGAAACTTAGATTCGAGGATTTTTTAGACCCTTCTTTAAAGGGGTTATAGGGTTCTTTATAATGAAAAATAATTAAATAATGTTCTCATTTGATTATTACTGTGTACTTTAAATATTTCATAGCTTTTGTCACAAGCAGTTTTAACGAGTGAGAGGCATTCGTTAGTGAACAAGCAATCGGAGCAGTCATAAGCAGGCGTATAAAAATTAATTTAATTTTCTTTGAAATAAATTGTGAATTCGTTCAATAATAATTTTAAAATAAACTTTGTATTCGTTTGATAATAATTTGAAATAAACAATTTGAACATTCTTGACACTTTATTGACCAACTCACTTGACGATCTTATCTTTATGATTGACGACACTTTCGTTAGCACTATGGAAGTTCTATGTACTTATCCATTGACGTGAAAAGGTCATCATGGCATTTATAAAATCTGCTTTTATTTCGTATTAATTAGATTGATTAACAAGTTAACACACGGGAAAATACATAAAACGACATTACATACCATATAATGGGCTGATTTTTAGCTCAGAAGAAGCATTAATAGACGTTATCTATCAGTGTAAGATTAATTGAATTATTATTTCTACTACTATGCCATGGTAATAACGCTATATACAAGGAGCATTCCAAAGTAAACAGGACTTTTTGAATCTAGCTCCTTGTATGTGCCGACTGTTGCTTTAGAATCTGCTATCTTTATCGATTGTCTAGTGAGTCGTGACATAAATGGACATTAGGGTGATTAAAATTTTTTTTTTTTTCGATTGGTACTCGGAAAAATTAGGTTCCTAGATACCTATAAGAAAGCCTCTCCAAATATGAGTTTTCAATTGTAACGGGAAGGTCGTCCTACATACAGTTTCCAATTTTTTCTTATTATCAGATAGAAAAATTTATATCTCCTTTCCAACTACTTGAAAAAATATCCTATTCCTTGGATTTTGTTGGAAATTGAATGCTTTACAAAAAAGGTCTCCGAAGATTTTTTCGTAAACCCAACTGTTTAAAAGATACTAACAGTTAAAGTTTGATTATTTTGGTGAAAATCTGTTTTTTCTTACTAATTTTATAACTTTAAAAAAAAAAAAATTATTATGAATGGAGAGGCTTTCTAGGAACTTATTTTTCCGAGTACTAATTGAAAAAAAAAATTTTTTGTTTGAATCACCCTAATGGACATAAATGACGATCAACATGTGGCCCAAACAAAATCCGTGACCACCGAAAATTCCATCGAAACTCTGCGTGAATTCATCAAAAATCAGCCGAAATCATCATTGATATTCATGGAATTGAACATCTCCAATACATCGATTTATCGCATTTTGACCGATTATTTGACCAAAAATGAAATTAGGCTGTATTGAAGCAGAAGCAGACTATTTTGAATAAAATAAATTCATTTCGCCGAAAAAAACAATTGTTCTGTTTTTTCTTTTAAAAGTCCTGTTTACTTTGGAACACGCCTTCTATGTTAAAACTGTTGGCCTGCTCTGATGGAATATAAATTGTAGCTGCCGCTAGGGTTAAAATTTTTTTTTAATTTGTTAGTCAGACCTAGGTATTCATTCGGACAGCATTATTGAAAAAAACGGAAGAAAGCTGAAACGGTGGAATATTTCTAGCATGAAGGCTAGAGGAAATCTACTATCCATCATTATTTGATCGTAGGTTTCTGTGGTCAATAAGACCCTGATATTTCATAGTCCGCTATTTTGACAAGTACTTTGCGTTAAGGATAGACTTCTATATCCCAAAGCTTATGATAGAAGAAGGTTTAGCTTACGAAACCGTAAATATTTTACCGTTACACGCGGAACCGAATATAATGTTTGATAAATGGTTGTGTATAAAGTGTACTTCCGATTCCTTGAATGATTTTAAGTTTCCGGTTTACAACTTCCTGTTTTGCTTCCAAACCGGAATTATGATACTTTAATTTTATTTCCGGTGTCTACCTATGCTAATATCCGGCCCAAATTTTATTCCGCTTGCATTGCCCCTTTTGTATATGCAAAAATTATTGTTGCGAAAGCTGTCCAACAGAAACAAAAATTGCTCCAGGAACCGGAAGCAGGGAGCAACCACTTCTTCACGTTAAGTTTAATAAACCGTCTCTTTCATCTCTCGTAGCAAAATAGAGCCATAAAGTTATGTCATAACGACTAAAACAAAAAGGAAAATATAATTGAACTCATAAAAATCAGTGACTTGGCAAAAATTATTGCGTTCCACCACTTAAAGTCATAAATATGCAGTAAAAAATTATATTAATTGACAGTTTTATGACACAGAATACCCCAATAGTATTCATAATAATCGTAGGAACTGAAGAGTGCCGATGCACCACGGTCAGTAAATGGGTACACTCATCATTGAAGCATTCAAAAGCAACGCCTTCGGTCGCTGGTGCGAAAACTGCAGTGCGAACATGAACTTTGACTGTCATTGAGTTGAAGGCGGAGGTGGTGTTGAGAGAGAAAAACTTTTGAATAATTTAATAGTTTGTTCAGGTTCCGTTCAAACTCACAGTCTGTTACAACATAGCAGTATTACGGTGCGATAATGGTCTAGTAGGAAGGAAGCTGGCTAGGTGCTCTCAGTTAAAGATATTTTTTCAGCGAAAATGTTGTCCACAGGTTATTAAATTTAGCGAAATAAGGCATCAGAAACTTTCTTAATTGTCTCTTCATGCAAATTCGGTCGGAACGGAAACGTAAAACAGTTGGTTAGGTTTTATCATCCAGATGAAGCTCAAAAAAGTTACTTTATAACGTATTCTATTGAATCTTTTGATTCTAAGAGTAAAATTGACGTATCGTTTACGGGTGGTTCGTTTGAAATCGCATCTCACTTGAAGTCACTTTGACTTTCATAATGGACATCGTGGACGTGTAAATAGTTTTAACGAGACACATACAACGCATTATCATTACAACTAGGTAAGATCTCTATGCCTCTATGCCAACTGCTAATTTGGTGAATTAACTTAGTCTCTCACACGAAGTCGCTTGTTCAACTCAAAGCAAGTTGCCAGTTCCGAATTTTATTCCTTTTCGTAGTCTATGTGATCCCCTCACTTTCATTGCTGGGTACATTCCCCGCATAAAAGTGCCATTATACTGCACTTTGCGACCATGGTTATTCATATCAATATACCACGTTGACCCAATCTTGTTTGCTTTCGAACTATGCTCCTTTGCACCGCATTCTTCCACACGTCTTCGCTAGGTATTCACTTGTACTTTCGTCTTATATAGTATCTTGTGTCCTTCGGTGTGTCGCACTTAATTGCATTTATTACATGAAGTAAACTTGTTGCAACACAATGAGTCAGCATAAAGCAATGAAATGACATTTTGGTCACGAAGCGGAGGAGCGACGCGACCACAGAGATATATTTAAGTCAGGAATAATTTATGAGTTTTAGAATAGATATTAGTATTTAACATGTCTTTGCGAGTTTACTCCAAGGGAGACCGCTCTTCCTGGCAAGCAGTGTTGACAGTGCCAAGGTATTACCATCAATTTGAAATTCATATTGAGAGCGATAGAAATAGTTGTAACATTGATGAATGCAGTTTTAGTTGGCACGGTGGCTTTAGGTGGGTGTCATTTTAGGAGGAATAATTGAAAGTAAAAACACTAACTCATTTCAACGCTAGAAGATATGAAGAGAATAGCTAAGGGAAATTATTAATAATTATAGGAGAGCATTTTAAGACTTAACGACTAGCATGGAAAGCCGGCTCTTGCTGAACACTCTGTAAAAGTCTATCGAGAGTGCCTTTTTCTTAAGCTCACCAAATCTCAACCTTGCAAAAATGAGCGACAATGTTGACAATGCTTGTAAAACTCTTGTCCATATAAAAACGGTCTAAAAAACACTTTACACCATACCACGGATGGATGATTTCGACAGCCATAGATTAAAGTATTTGAAACTAATGTCATTTCTATCCATCCAAAAAAGCTTAGCCGGTTTCAAAAGAAATATTTGCGCATTCTGTCGTTGAAATGTTATCAATCAAATTAGCATTTTGTGTATTGAATAAATTCATTATTGGAGGGTTTTGTTACTTATAATAAAAATACTATATCTTGCGCATTCATTTGAGTCATTCATTACTCCTCCGATCTCGTGTCAATGACCTATATTTCTGATGTCTTTCGGACATGTTCATCTCAAGATGGCGGCTATAAGTAGATCTATATCTCTTTATGTCACTCTCTCGTACGCATGGTTCATTCCTAAATGAGAGATTTTTGACGTCTTTCGGACATGTTCATCTCAAGATAGCGGCTATAAGTAGATCTATACAGCTGTATATTTCTTTATCTCACTCTCTCGTACGCATGGTTCATTGCTAAATGAGAGATTTCTCATCCTATGGCCTCACTCTCATTAGAAAATTACTCT
>CM050326.1:53319412-53419412 GCA_027475135.1 Bactrocera correcta
TTGCAGAAATTAGCCAAATATACTACATGCTTTGATCGTATGTACCATATATGTATGTATACATATATGTACATGTTAATTGATGCATGCAAAGAGGAAGCTATTGATTCCCACTGAGCATTTACCAAGCTAAGCAATTTGACATAATATGAACTCCGAAAATAAATTATTCGCATATTTTCGTTAATTAAGCGCATTCACTGCTCAAATTCTGTTGTTGTTGTTGTTGATATTTGCATTGTTCGCTTCATATCTCTATATTGCTTTATTTAGGTCAGTAGGGGCGTATGAGTAATGCCTAATTGGCTACGAAAACACGATTAATTAATTATGATTTAATTAGGCAGCATTTAAGTTGTAAGTAATTGAAAATTTTTGTAGAAAACTGTTTTGAAATCTTCGCAGTATTAAAATGAAATCAAAGGGGACATGAATATTTGAAGCTAATAGATCCTAATATAATTATATAAAATGAGTAATAATTGTTTAATTATTTTATATTTACAGAAATGCGTAAAATGAGAGGGAAATCAAAAAAAAAATTTATTAATATAATATTTATACCGAAATTAACGAAAGATCTGATAAATGGATCAGGACGAGGCACTTAGAAAAACTGTTAGCTCTAGCAGTCTCGAAAGGACAGCCGGACTCTTAACAGCTCACAACCTACTAGTATCACATGCAATTCGGATTGGCATAAGTAATGACGAAATACGCAGAAAATGCAGAGAAGCTGGCATGAGGGAGAAGAGCTCGTCTTAAGTATTTAGGAGCTTTGAAATTCAAAGAACTTGACAAAGAATAAAGCTTAGATATCAGGTCGTTCTGAAAGTGTTGATGTCCTATATGCCGAATACTTCAACTCAAGCTAAACTGAGCATACATCTAGCATTATTAAGGATTAGTATCTAACCTTATAATTATACACTAATTTATTTATATATGTACATACATAAAAAATGTAAAAATGTTTTTATTTTATTTTTATTAAATTTTGAAAGGAACATGATCCATCCTTGAGTTCAACTTTCGATGACTCATTCAATCATTTCGACAGATAATTGACGACTGACGCGCGTGCTGTTTTGCTCCAAGGCTTTGTTTACAACGCTGAACAAAATTTGGCTCGAAAACATCGCATCTTCTTGGAACTTTTCAAGAGCCCATAGAGCGAAGCGATGTCGCTTGGGAAGGTCGAGCGCCAAGTAGATTCCATACGTCAGTCCGAGTTGCTGCGAACGACGCCAAAACGATTTTATTAATATAATCTTTGTGTACAATTCCGTCAAATATTATCCAATAATGAATGCTTAGTCTCTAAATGGGTGATGGTGTTGCGAGTAGTACGCCCATCAGTCCGATTATGTTGACCATACTGAACGTGAATTTTAGTAATAAAAGTGAACGATTTGTAAACGTTGTAAATCTTTTACCTTTAACATTTTTTAGGGCATTCAATTTTCTACAAAATCTAAGAAACAAGATATTTTTTCAAGTAGTTAGAAGTGAAATATAAATTTTTCTATCTGATAATAAGAAAAAATAGAAAACTGCATGTAGGAGGACCTTTCCGTTACAATTAAAAACTCATATTTGGAGAAGCTTTCTTAGAGGTGTCTAGGAACATATTTTTCCGAGTGCCAATCAAAAAAAAAAAATTTTTTTTAATCACCCTAATGTATATGTTGAAGACAGAAAAAGCATGTTAATAATATATCGCTCATTTGCTGCAAGACCGGCATAAATCAAAAAACGTGATTTTTGAGTTAATGCTGCAGAATTGCTCGTTATATCATACTTCATGTTGAGTGAAATATTCATATGAATACCTCTTATATGCTCCGCTTGAGAAGAGAATATATTTCCTGTTTTCCGAGTAAGGTTATAGTCAGTTGAAAACTTTAAACGCGTTTTCTGGCAAATCGATTTTTTTGACTTATGCCGGTCTTGCGGCAAATGAGCGATATGTAGAATTTTATATTTTTTTATTTCAGCTTATTTTATTTTTTTTTATTTTATTTTATTTTATTTTCACTTCACTTTAATGAAATTGCAGCCACCTTTAATAGAGCAAATTTTACATTTTACCTCTCTCGCTCTTAATTCATTTAAAATTCTCTACAGTTCCACAAGTAAACAATTTCATTGAGCCTCATGCAAAATGTATAAGAAAATGCATTAGCAATTCAATGTAAATACAAAATAGAGCTAAAAACAAAAACACAAAAAGATGTCAATGAGATGGGAGGCGTAGAACAAAGACGACATTTAGTTGACTCATAAAGATTTCAATAACAATTGAGCAACAAATGGCTAGACAACGCTTGATAGCACACAGCCGTGCAATAACAAAAATAGTAAATATAAAAGATAAAAGATAACAAATGTAAGCAGTATGCGCAAAAACAGTAACAACAGTCATAGAAACTAACTGAGACAATTGTAGTCAAGCGAGGGCGTATTAAAGTCATTACAAAGGCAAAGGCCAACTGGCGGCACGAACATTCAACACATGAAGAAAGTAGCGGGTGCGCGAAATCTAAGCAAAGGACTTTTTTACGCTTTTATTGTATATGCAAATTTACAACCACGACATTGACAAACTATTATAAAAAAGGCTAAGAAGTAAAGGATATGCGAAAATATATTCAACTAGGAGAATGTGTCTTTACTTTTATGAAACATACTTTTATTGGTTCTAAAATATAAAATGTTAAATATACAATAAAAATATGAATACAAAAAATAATTAAATATTTTTCACCATAAACACCAATTTTATAACAATACTGCCATACTGCCAAGCCATAGAAAAAAAATACTCTTCTGCACCATGCGTGTACGCAACAAAAATATGCTATTAATTCCAATATTCTAGATAAAACTTAACGTCCAAACTTGTAGCGTCTTTCAAACAAATTTAAGCACCTCTATTTTTCGTAGAATACTTTATTGTTTCCTCGCTTGTCTTCTTTCGAGCTGCACCAGCGTACTCCCACATACATATTTTTGCATGCCACCCACACGCTTGCGACGCAGTGACGCCAACACCAACAGCTGAGCGGCGACTGAAATCCGATATTTTCCTTACAAAAGTCGGCAACGATTAGCATGTTAAATAACATTTAGTTTTGTGGTGTTAACAGCAAGTTTACAGCGCAAATGAAAGTGAAGCTGAGAGCAACAGCGCGAGCTGTAAGTAGTCGCTCTTGAATTTCACCACTTATTGTGGGATATGCTATTCGAGTGAGATTGCTAAGCGACATTGAGTGATAAAAGGTCTGCATTTGTGGTCAAGGTAAATGGTAAATATATAAAGAAACAGTAATCGTTATCAGAGCTGTATTACGAGTAGAACGGAATTTTTGGTAGAAGAAGGAATGTTGCAAAAAAATAATGTAAAAATGCTTTGCAACCTTAAGGTAATTTTTTAATTTTCTTCTTCGATTTTCTCTATTTATCTCATTTTATTTATATTATTCTATATTATTGTTTTTTTTTTTTGTTTTATGCGTTATTCTGCTAACTATTTATTTTCAATGTATAGAATTCTTCATTTCACCAACATTATCGATTAAGGTTGACACCTCTCGGGAAAAGTCAGGCTAAAAATAGTGCAAACTGGGAGCATAAGCGTCGTATGTATTTTTAACAGCGTATATGGCGTAGAAACCCGGAAAAGCTGTTGAGAACCCTCTGTTTCCATTTGCATTTGGCGAGAAATGCAGGGAAGGATAAACTTAAGGGGTTAGGGGTAGTCAGAGGCACGAAAAAATGAAAGTTTTCAGTATTTTTTTTTTCGCTACTAAATCATGTTATTTTACAAAAGTAGTAATATGGCATTATTATAGAATGTGTTGACTTGAAGTCATGAAAATTAAAAAAAAAAAACATTTAATTTCCGAAGTTATAGCTGTTTGTGTTGATGCTGTTCCAAAAAAAGGTTCTTGCGGTGAAAAGCATAAGTTCTTGGAGATTCATCTAAAAAAAAATCGGACAAAAAGAAATATTTTTACAAATAGATAATCCCGAGCCAAATTTTCAAAATTAACAGAATGGTGGCCTCAGGAAATTTTTTTCTAAATTTTTGGGAAAAAATCAACAGTTAATTGATCTTAAAAAATCGAAATTTTTGAAAAATAAAAAATCCTTCAATCAGGCCCGAGTTTATTATATATGCTAAAAGCTGTATAAATTTTATTTAAATCTACTAAGCGGTTTCCGAGTTACAGTTGTCACCAATTTAAAAAACATAGTTTTGAGAAAAACGCGTTTAAAGTTTCACACTAGCGCTTTGAAGTGCCCGAGCTCTCTTTCTTATTTCTCGAATAACTGGAAAACTAATTATCGGATCAACGTGAAATTTTCAGGGAATATTTTTAAGATATTACACTTAACGAAAATGCAAAAAAAAAATAATTTTTTGAAAATTCTAATTACCTTAAGGGGTTAGGTTAAGGCAATTCGATCTTTCCGGCTTATGCTCTTTAATGCTAAGCTTCTTTCATGACAAAATTAATTTCGGAAACTTGATATTAGGGCCGAGATAAAAATATATATACATACATGTAGATAATATTATGGAGCGAAACAGGAATCTGTACAGCGACTAAAGCTAGGCTACATAAGTGTATATTCGGCCATTTTATATTTTACGCTGATGAAACTCACTTTTAATCTGTGTGTTTCGGTAAATGAACAAAATTGTCGCTTCTGATGCGCAGAAAATATGTAAAATATTCATAAAGAGCCACTACATTCACCTAAATTGACAGTTTGGTATGGTTTTTGGGCTGGTAGAACCATCAGTCCGTACTTCTTTTAAAAAGAAGCTTACGAGTATGACAACGTTACTGTCAATCGAGAGCGGTATACATATGTAGATCGATGATAACCAACTTTTTATGGCCGCAATTAGAAAATGTTGATCTTGACAACATCCGATTCCAACAAGACGAGCTATGTGCCACACAAAACGTGCAACCACCGAATTCTTCTTCTTCTTTACTGGCGTAGACACCCCTTACGCGATTATAGCCGAGTCAACAGCGCGCCAGTCGTTTCTTCTCTTCGCTACGTGGCGCCAATTGGATATTCCAAGCGAGGCCAGGCCCTTCTCCATTTGGTCCTTCCAACGAAGTGGACGTCTTCCTCTTCCTCTGCTTCCCGCGGTGGGTACTGCGTCGAATACTTTCAGAGCTGGAGTGTTTTCATCCATCCGGACAACATGACCTAGCCAGCGTAGCCGCTAGCCGAATTAATGCAAGAAAAGTTTGAAGATTCGACTTTTCAAGAAAGGTCCTCCAAGAACTTACGATTCAACAACATTAGACTACTTTTTGTACTTTAGGGTCCAAAAATGTTATTTATTTGACGTAAGATACCTATACAATACGCGCTTGGGTCAGTTAGTAGCATTTTTCAAAGCGGTCGTCCGATGGTACCCGAAGACTATCGAATAATTTCCTACAAATTTTTATTAACAATTTACTTTGCAATTTTTCAACTACTTTTACAATTTAATAAAAAATTACTTTTACAATTTAAGAAAAAACATGTACCATTGTATTGTTCAAAGTATTTCCCGCTCGAAGCTGTAACATTTCTCATCTTTCTGGCAATTTGTTGAATTCATCCGAAAAGAACTTGGCGACCAAAAATACCTTGCTGTGATGTGAACCGTATTCCACTGAGGACAACAGTCAGAAGAGACAAAGTCTCAAAGTTTTGAGGCAAAACTTCCCAGCCGTTGGTCTGGCAAAATGAGGCCGAGCGTTATGATGACGGATGTCATCCGTTCCCACGACAGTCGGGTCTACGTAACCGGAACGGACCCGGATTTTTATCCGGCCAAGGACTGTAAACTCGGCAGAATTCTGCCGCTACAACAACAACAACAATGACGGATGTCTTGTTGTATTTTCGACAATCGCACGCATCAATTTGAAGAGTTGTTGTTGACAGCGTTTCCCATTAATAGTTTCACCAGATTTTAGGAACTCATAAAACACCAAGCTCTTTGATCCTGCTACACACAAAGCATCACCTTGGCGTCAGGATATTCGGCTTTGCCGTTGATTTGGTTTGGTTGGTCGGGTCTCATATATGACGTTTTGTGTTAAAGGTTGTCGTAATGTATCCATTTTTCATCTCCAGCTGCTAATCGATGCAAAAACAACTTCTTTTTCTTTGTAACGTTCAAGCAACTTAAAAAATTGTTTTTCAACGTCTCTTGGCTTTAATTAAATTTCCATGCTTTTTTATGTATCCGGCTGAACGTTTTGAAATAACTGCTTGAAATGAAAATTAGGCGAGCTCTTCTTATGTTTGGCAAAAAACCTTCATCAAGTAGTGCTTCCAGCTCCTCGTCTTCATTTTATCGCTCAGGATGTTGTTTGTCTTCCAACCCAAAAGCACTACTTTTAACGATGCAAATCACTTTTGACACGTTCACTCAACTAACAGGTTTGAATTATCTTTATTTCGGCATTGGGAACGTCAAATACCATTCGGAAAGTGACAGATATTCAGTAAAAAGTCTAAAACTTATGAAATGTGTCGCTATTCACTAGAAGAAACCGGGGAAATATTGAAAAAAAGAAAAAGTCGAGGATGGCCAATTTGACCGAAAAATCAACTTTTCGGACGAGGCTCATTTCCACCTCGATGGTTACGTTAACAAGCAGAATTGCCGCATTTGGGACACAGGACGGCGCTACGTGCCATACAGCAAACGCTACACTCAATCTTTTACGCCCTATCTTCGAAAATCGCATAATCAGCAAAAGAGGTAATATGAATTGGCCTCCCAGAAGCTGCGATTTAACTCCTTTGACCTATTTTTTGTGGAGAGCTATTAAAGATAAATGTTACGCCAAACATCCTGAAACAATTCGAGATCTAAAGTACGAGATTCAAGCTGCTGTAGCTGCCATAAGGCCTGAAACCATCGAGAAAGTATTCCAAAATTGGGGGATCGGATAAGCTACTGCAAACTCAGCCGTGGTGGTCATTTGTCCGAAATTGTTTTCCACAAATAAATTTCATAAAACAACCTTTTAAATAAATGTTAGACCTTTGAAAAATATCAAGCCGTTTTTTTATTGACTTTTTAAATTTAAATTTTTTAAATTTAAAATTTTATATGGCCCACCCTATAGTATATATTCACCATAAATTTCAACCAAAATTCGATGACTTTCGGCTAAATGTAATAAAGAAGAACTTTCCGCAAAAGACTTTTTAAGCGTAAAGTTCAAAGGACATATATTATGAAAGAAGCACAATGGCAGTAAGTTTCCTACGCATGTTCGCAATATTGAAACAATGGAGTAATAATCAAATTACGCCAATATTAACCCAATATCTTATCAAAAATATTTTGAAGTTACTACTCCTAACTTCAACTTGTCTTACTTGCAATATGTTAAGTATTTACTAAGCAATATTTTCAAATTCTTTTGCAATAAGACGTTGGAAAACTTTATTTTTTACAAAGTAACACAAAGTACATAAGTAAAGCGCTATAAACTTAGTTGCACATTAGAGTCCGTTGCACAAACGCGCACGCATACAAAATTCGACAAAACAAAATCAAGCTAAAAGCACAAATCACAAAAGGAAACATTTTTTTTTTTTTTTAATTCATAGAAAACGTAATACACTTCAGAGTAAAGCGCAGTAACTGTAATCTCGACGAAGGAAAATGCAGTCGGAACTTAGTGAATGCACACAGGCACACATGCATACACATATATGCAAGTATCTACATCAGCATACTGTAAATGTCAAGCTAAACCCGCACAAATCCTTCATTTGGTTTCGCTTTCTCTTAAGTTGTTTTTCTAAGAAAAAATGTAATCTTAAAGGTTACACAATAATTTTATAAATCTATAAAAGGAGCTGGCACACACGTACACGGCATTAAAATTAAGCAGCATTGGCAACTCATACATACAAACTCACGCACAAATAAGCGGCTTCCTACCGCTTGCAGGCACTTCACTCTAAACAAAACAGAGCAGCATTGCAAATTTGAGCTCCCTTCGCTCTCTCTCTGCCTGGGGCATGGAAACAAACGGAAGTTGGCTGTGACACAGCAATAAAAGCAACACTGTCGTAAATGTAGCGGTGACGCCGCCGACGGCTCATACAAATAAATAGATTTATTGTGCAATTGCATTTTTGAGCTCCTAAAAGTATGCTTTGCTATGAAAAAGCATGCGGTTAATACCTAAGACAACGCATACATTGTTGCAAGGTTGGCGGCCGACCCGCCTCGAGGACTGGCTGGCAGTCTGCTGACACGCTAAGCCGCATTTGTGAGTGTTGGGCCCACCGCGCCGGATCGCTTGCAGCGTTTTGTGGCTTTTACTTCGACTTTCACGTACTTTGCGCGCAAGTTAAGTTCTTTGTATGTATGTAAATGTGAATATATATATGTGTGTGTTAGTGCATACTTTTATCGTGCACTCATGCTTGCGTATGAGATTGCTCTCAAGCACTTTCCGTTTTCTTCTACTGCTTTGTTGCTACACTTTTGTTGCATACTTTTGCGCTGCACGCAGTCCCGTCGCTCTGCATAATTTTTCTGACTCAGCATTGTGGTTGCAACCCTTGCAACTGTTGCTTAATACAATTTGTCTGTACGTTTTTTATACATACTTATGTAAATTGTAAATGCTTATTAAAAGAATGGGGGAAATGTCAAAAATATTACTGACACAACGAACAATGTCTTCGTTTATGCAAAAAATGGCGTTGTAAACAAGAAAAAAATTTGGGAATGGGAGTACTTCTTTTTATTTGCCGCAATTTGTATTGTTATAAGTTTGCGCTAAGAAGTATGCTACATTTTGTAATACGCATTTGAGCAACCACTCAACTATTGAGGGCTAATGGATAGTATGATGAATTTCTTTTACCTTTTGGCTATAGAGAGAGCAAGTTGAACAGTTAAGGCTTAAGGTTTCTGTGAAATTATTTAAACACATTGAAGCACAAAAGTATGCAGTATACTTATAGCTCTTGAATAAAGCGTTTCTTCGTCAAAAAATATTTTTTTTCAACATCGACGTGAGTATGTTTTATTCAGTTCACTTAAATCAAAATTATACTCTGTCATTGTCGAATTTAAGAAAATCATTTGGAAAATATATGTTGAGCGGATTTCATTGAAGTAACATCTAGTACATATTTATACTCCTATTGCATATCTATCCAGAGACTATTCGCGAGCCCTAGACAAACATTTGTATTCGAATCATAGCCATACTGCCCGATATACTTGAGAAGGTAATGGAAGGTAATAAAAAAGGCAGAAAAAAATCTAAATTAATAAGGGCCGTCACGTGACACTGATTTAGTGTACAAAAAAAACATCCCATAAATAAAACAACGGTTCTTATTTTTTAAGGGGGTATTCTAGTCCAAAAATTAAAAAAAAAATAGAAATTTTTTTTATATTTTCAAAGCTTAACTATTCGAGAATATGTATACAAGAGGATTTTTCAAAATTTAAATTATTTTCGGAGATATAGGCATTTTTCTGACCCGGCATCCAAACTGGTTCGGCCGGAAGGCGAAACTTTAAACGGGTTTTTTTTTCAAAACTGACTTTTTCGGAACAATACCTACGATTTCTCAGGTTCTACTAAACCGATTTACTTGAAATTTTTATAGAGTCTTCTTTATAGGCTTGTCTATGGTTTTTATTTTTATTATTTTTAAAAAATTCGAAATAGTCAGAAAAAGTGATCAAAAAAAAAAATTTTTTTAAGCAGTCGCCATTTTGTGAAAAATTTTTTTCCCACTTTCAGATTAATAACATTTTTTTCTTTTTGGTTTCAGATAACCAGGAGGGTTGAAATGATGAGTTTGGTCACGTGGAAATTTTTAGAGGCCCCCCACTTCGTCAGCTCCTAATTTTTGAAATTTTTTACTTTTTTTAGTTTTTAATTTTTTCTTTACTCTTATAAAATTAACAAATAACTAATAAAAAAAATGGATAGTAAAAATATTATTTGCCTTTTTTTACAACACTTTAAAAATTACCTGAAATTCATGCTTCTAGACTAGAATACCTCCTTAAAGTAACTCAATTCACATTACCAACATATAAATCGCTGTATTTTTGATTTAATAGACATTTCTTTTTCTTTATTGGCGGAGACACCACTTGAGCAGTTATAGTCGAGTTTAAAACAACGCGACAGTCGCTCTTCCTTTTCGCAGTTTGGAGCCAATTGAAGATTCGAAGTGTAGACAGGTCCTTCTCCACTTCCTTTGAACGAAGTGGAGGTCTTCCCCCTCATCTGTTTCCCCCGGCGGGTATTGCGTCAAATACTTTCAGAGCTGGAGTTATTCTGCGTTGGATTTCAATGCTGTCGTGTCTCTTGATAATAATGCTGGTTCCAAGGAAAACAAAATTATTTACGACTTTAAAGTTATGACTGTTAGCAATGACATGGGAGCCTAATCGCGAGTGCGACGACTATTTGTTTGATGACAGAATATATACACGACACTGCTCATCGTATCAGCTGTTTGAAATGCCGTTCCACAGTTCTTTTGTAATGAGTCGCTAATAAGTACTCTCAAAGAGCAGGAGTGCAAGTCGAGTAGAAAATCGTTTGGCTGTCTGTTGTGATTTCAGCTTCTCGACGAAGAATCTTCTATGTGTTTAGAGCGTATGCACGTCCAAATACTGGAGACGTGTCTTCCGTCTACCGCAACATGATCAATCTGGTTGGTGGCTTTTCGATCCGGAGGCAGCCGGTTAGCTTGATGAGTTTTCCTATACAGGAATCTAGTACTACAGATAATCACATTTCGGGCCCCCGCGAAGTCGATCAGTTTTAACCTATTTAGGAATTTTTCATCATGGAGGCTGAATTAACCGACTGTTGTGCCAAAGATACCTTCCTTGCCCACCCTGGCGTTAAAGTTGCCAGGCACGATTTCCATCTTTCTGTCGCGGCGTTGCCGCAAATCAATGATATATTGAAGAACTTCGCTTTTATGCGAATTGTGACTAGACGTTTATCCACGAGGGTGATTGCCAGGACTCGGCGACGAGTCTCTCTCCCACTACGAATCCTATATCGAATTTGCACTCCTTTATATGGCTACTGTAGTAAATACCACAAGAACCTACTTGTCTTACCGGCGGCGGTGATGTCAGCCTTTACTCTTACGAGGACATCAACCAGCTGCGCAGCGGCACCTTCCCAATTAACGGACCGAACATTGCAGGAGCTTAAACCGTAATCCTTAATATGTTTGCAGTGGTCATCATTATAATGGGATCTTTAATCTTTCTTCTTCAGGTGGGGCGTTTTTTATGCGGCGGGTCCCAGACTAAGCCCACAACTCTGGGTAGCAACGTTTCGACCTCTCACTCAGATGTTCAAACGTTTTCACACGAATATTCTTTGGCTACCCAGTAAATACTTGGTCTGCTTGAGCCATTTGTCTGGCCACTTCCAAGTGAATGGCGCTCAGAGAACTTTCTCCACTTGCGTGAACTTCTTCACATGACATTTAATAATAGAAAAAGAGTCACAAAAGTGTGGTCTCAAATTGCAGCGACTCTTTACTTTTAATCTGTACTTGCCACAGACACATATTGCAGAACACAAAAACTTTTATTTCGAAATATTTTTTTAATTTATTTATTGCCCAAGTTTTTATGGAAGTATGTACCGCTTATGATATGAATTATATACTATACTATACATAACAATGCTCATAAAAACGATATGTGAAATTACAAAACTTTTTAATCTCAAAAACTGTATTGCTTGCAACTTTTTAGTTTCAACCACCATCTTGTTGCAACATACTGCTCAAAAAGCACAGCAACACATTTGAAATAAAACGAGAGGATTTTTATATTGAAACTACAAACAAAAGTGGCCAACAGCTGAGCCAAAATTTCAAAGTTAACTGCACAACTCGGGTATGTATTTACAAATGTCAACGCTGACACAATTCACTTAAGTGCATTTTTTATCAGAAAAGCTATTTACGCAGACGCATACTTCAGTACATATAGTGTATAAACAAAATTATTATTTTTTTTTTTTGAATTTCATTTAAATTTCTTGCAACAAAAAATACTGAAAAAAAAAATTAGAAAATGCATTTTTATAAAATTTGAGCTTATTTTTAGGCAATCTGGGCATGCTTTAATTTTAAATTTTTGTACATTTTCATTTCATTTTAGATACAGCTTAATATGCTTTAATAATAAGGCAATTAATTTCAAGCGGCGTCACATATATTTGCGGTTTGGCTGTTTCACCTTCACCATAACCACAAATGCGCCTGCGAATATGCTAATGGCTTTCGCACGATTTATGCTAAATAAACTAGCTTTTTACGATGCTGCAAAGTTGCTTTAATTACTGGCTACTTTTTTGTTAATTAATAATAATTACACTTTTTTATGGTGTCGAATTTTTTCATGAGTTCCAGCTTCTTGATGCGCACAGCAACAGTAACTGACAGTTTATTATCAGTACTGAAAAAAAATACTAAAGTCTAATTTAATATTTTTATTTTTCGCTCCGAAAAAAGCCTATAATCAACCTATTAATGCGTGAAGAGTTTTTGCGCACTTAATTGCTTGCTAAATTATGCAATCATTTGAGAGCAAAGTTGAAATTAATGGTTTGAATTTTATCAATCGCTTATTTAGCATGCATTTAATCACTCTATCATTCTCAATTCATCAAATCTTGAAAGTTTTCGAATTGGTTGTTCACCTCATTTAGAGTTTTCATTCAATGCAGTTAAATAACACAAATCAAAATTTTCAGTTCCTTTCGACTTTAAGCTTCAAATTTATCCTTTCTCCAACGCAACGCGTGGGTTTATTCTCAAACCTGATTAATAAAAAAGCCTTTCTTAAATATCTGTGATAAGAGCCAAAGTTGGAAACCAACCGTACGTCGTTAGAGGACTTTTTAGAGAGGGTCCCAGACTAAACACCGTTTCGAAAGACATCGCGTCATTAGACGAAACCTAATTGACAACAGAGAGTGAAATAATAACAAAAAAAAAGAGTTGTTATTGGTATTGGTGCTCTGTGGGGGACCAACTGAGAACACACTATTGGAAATATGATAGATACAAATGTCAAGTACTGTTATTTTCGATATTTTTTCGATTCGGCTGGAACTCTAATGCTCTTCGTTCAATTCAAAATTTCCATTTACTAGTCAACTTAAATTTCAAGTATCAACTAGAGTTTTAGTTTTTGAACGATAATATAACTATAATAAAAAAACTTACAAGGTTACCACTGGTTTGAAAATTTAGTGTTTAATAAAGTAGATAACATCCGGTGTGTTTTACGTGGGTACCTGCTGCCTGACAGCCTTACTCCACGGCGCTCAAAAGCACAACGGATCAAATCAATGCGTTGATCAGCGCTCTGAGAATGCTAAGCATTTTCAGTACCAATTGGCAGTGTTGAATGGACACACTAACCACCTTGGTAGGGTTCGAGACTCATCTAAAGCCTCTGCCGTGCTTTGGGTCCAGCACCCGGTTAAATATAAAATAGATAAGAAGGATTTCAAAGTGTAGAGGTTTTAGAAAGCTAACAGTTCAAAGTTTTTTTTGATAATACAGGTGGGTAGCTAGATACTTAGATACGAGTGAGGCCCTGTTATCTTTCGGGCTCAATTAGCACTAGCTGTATCTGTGTTGTAGACCTTTTTATTATTGGTTTCACATTTCATCTTCTCTGTCAAACCATTTCGAGGAAGCTACTAATGTCGGATATGCTTTTTATAAGCATCCATTAAAAGTTTGGTGCTTGACGGATTCCAAATGTCCTGTGTCGGATTTGCGATAGAGCTGCGCATTCACAGAGAAAGTGGAAAATTATTTCCCCCCTCCAGCCTCGGCAGATGTAGTTATGTAGTTTGGACGCCTGTTCTCCAAATGGCGAATGCCCAGTTATGGTAGCATTTAGTCTGTATATACTTTTCCTGGACCTATTTAATAAGTCGGTAGTTCTTTTCTTGTCGTATGTTAGCTGTAACTGTTTAGTTATATTACATTTGTTATATTTTTTCATCTGTTATTTCCAATTTGTTGAAATTGTATATTGAGCTCTCTCTCCTGATCGACCCTAGCGGACTTGGTATTAGCGCTGCTTGAGCAAAGCTTCTGCCTTTGCCAACTCGACTGCTTTTTCGTTGCCGAAAATGTTCCCAGTGGCCAAGAACCCAGATCAAGTCTAGGTGAAGCTTGTCTTTTAGTGAGCTCAGTGCTTTCTTGCAGTTAAGGACTATGCTGGATTTAGTCATGGGCAACGAGAAGGCCAGGAGAGCCGCCGTATATATTGCTGTTTATGTATCTTCCCGTAACTTTTCAATAGAGTTTCACAGCCGAGTTCGGTAGACGAATAAAGAGAGAAATGTACAGACCATCAAAATATATTCATTTACCTACTCCGCAGTCCATTTTGGAACCGTCGGTATAGACTGAGATTGTACTTCATCCTCTATTATGCTCCTGCGCTTTACTCATCTAGAGGGTATCCTCACCTGGAAGTGTCAATTGAAATCCAACATTGGGGGAATGTAGTCTGATATATTAACGTAGAGCTGGTTTAGGATATCAATATGTACATACATAGTTCTTCTGATTCAAACCAACCAATTCTTTTATTCTTATTGCAGAAGATGCTGCTAGTTTGTGTATAAAGATGTCTGTAGGTAGTTGATGCAGGACCACATTAAGCGCGTCAGTCGGACATGGCTTGATTGCACCAGTAATACCTGCACACGCAGCTCTTTGTACTTTGTATATAACAGCCGTATCCATCCACATGATTATACTAGGTTTAAGGTCAGAATTTTTTGACGATTTTCTTGAAAGTGTAGAAAGAAATATGAACTCTATTTATTCTTTTTTCTATACTTATTTTCTAGGACAGGTTGGTGTCCATCCCCAGTCACAAATATTTGGCTGAGGGGCATAGAGAGAGTGTTGTACCGTTTAGTATGGAAAATTGAAACTGGGGGATATTGGTTTTGCTAGTGATTAGCATCATTTCTGTTTTAACCTGCGTACTGCTCTTACCATAATCTCACCGACTGTTGAAGGAAACATGCCCGATACCAACAATACTACATTGTCTGCATATGCTACTGTCTTCACCCTACCACCGTTTAGTTGTAGTATTTCGTTCGACTCTACAAACCATAGAAGCGGGGAGAGGACCCCTCCCTGAGGGGCCATGGTGTATGTTTTGTAGTGTAATGTTTTTCAGTTACACTTATCACATCGTGAAGGACAGTTTCGGTTGATCGGACCTTTATGTATGGATGTTGGGGTTTCGATTACGTATCCGCCATGGTTGTTCTTATACGTAAGTCCATTAGTCTTTCTAGTACCTTCAGTATAAAGGATGTGAGGCTTATAGGTCTAAAATCCTTGGCATTATTGTGCTTTCTTTTGCCTGGTTTTGGCAGGAACACCACTTTTACTCTTTTCCAACTTCTCGGGATGTATAACAGTTGAATGCTTGCTTTGTATATATTTCCAAGCCTTTCGGCCATTGATTCTGCCAGCTTTTGCAGCATTATTGGCATAAACCCGTCTGGACCTGCCGCTTTAAATGAAGAGAAACTTTTTATGGCGTATTTAATTTTCCTTTTGTCTACTATCAGGCCTAGGTAGTCAACTGTGATTGCAGTGATTCTGGCTGAACCTCTGTTGTCGCCGTTTGCTGACTCCCAGGGAAATGCGTTTTAATAAGTACCCCCAGAGATTTTTCTGCAGAGAAGTACCAAGTATTTCCTTCCGTCTTAAAGTAGGTAGTGTTGGTGTGTTCTTTAGATAGCATCTTACTCGGCCTTGCGGATTTTCTGCAACTTTCTATAGATGTTCATAAAGACCGCCATGAGTCCGGTTTAGCTTTCCTGACTGCTTTATCTACAGCGCGACTGTCTGTGTCTGTTGATAACGTGAGGTCCAGTACTTTTTCACAACCCGGAAACCTTTCAGTGCTTGGGAAAATAAAAGTCTTAAATTGCAATTTATATTGAAGCTACCCCATAAGGAGTGCATTGCGTTGGCATTACACCCAGTTGAGACATCTTCGCTTTTGTTGTCCTCGATGAGTTTAATGAGTGGTGCCGGTGGTATGCCCATATCATGACTCATGTAGGCTGAGACCAAGAAGAAACGGTTTTTCATCTGCTCCAACTTAACCACTGTGATATCTACTGTAGTGTCGTTTAAAAAGACTTTCTATTGTAGTTGTTTTGAAATTGCTGTCAAAGGCTTTAAATAATAATTTTATAAAAGTAAAAAAAATCAAAATTACAAAGAAAATTATTTGAGAAAGCAAAAATAAATATGTATAATATTTAGAAAACAATTTCAGCTCGTTTAACCATAAACTGCAGTCAGCAAACATACATACTATTGCATCATATGTTGCCCTTTTTTGATCCATAGAGACTTTAGAGATGTTAAGGCAAACTATCTACTTGGAAAGCAGCTTTATTTCTGTTATGGGAAGCACGTCTCGATTTTACAGGAAAATAGTATCCTCCAAATCATGAATTTTGTAGTGTAATATACTTCTAGGCAAATTCGCCACACAACTCTGGTTGTCAAAACTCACGAGTCTTGCTAATAACTCCACAGCTTTGCTAAAGCGAGCTTCAGCCTGGATATTATTGTTTGCCTTTAACAAACAGTTATTACACAGTTATTATTTTTGACAATTCAAATACTTAGCTTAGATGACATGAATTGTTACTTTTATTTTATCAACACGCCGTATTCTGTAGTGCAGTATTATTGCTGGAAAACTCTCCTCGGTGTTGAGTAATGGAATAATAACCACGTCGTCGGGTTAATCGACGCCTTCGAGCTTTTTACTGCTATCACGGTGTTGCACCATGGCCACCCACGAAATTTATATAGGCTTCAGTCACCACCTATCTGATTGCACAGCTACTAAAAACAGCATTATTATATAATAATTTTAAATATTCTATTTTACTACACTTTTATACTTCCTCTAGCCTCCACTAAATTGTACACCTCAAAATTACAATTCTACACCAACGCTAATGATCGTCACGTAGATGAAACTGCCATCAAAATGCTATTAGAGCAACTATGCATAGCTGAAGAGCAGCGTCATCACTCGCTCGTTTTCATTTTAAACTCGAGCAAAGTTTACAATCAACAGATTGTCGTCGGACATTATTCGCGCAACACAACCACAAACGCTGCCTCAGCACCCCAAGCGTAACTACGGACACTGCGGCGTTGTTAGTGGCAATGCGACTAGGGAAATCGCCTGTGGCGTGCTTTCTTAGCAAGTCACAACTTTCATGTCGATTTAGAGCGTTTATTGCAATTATTGTTGTATAAATGTTCACAACTCGTTGTTCTTTGTGGCGCTGTCGGAGTGAGTATGTTGTAAATTAAAAGGTTTATGCATGTCGTTGTTGTGTTTAAGAGTGCTTAAGGAGCTTGTTAAGCATACAAATTAGTTGCTAATTTTAATACAATTTCATTACCTTTTTGAGTTTATTTTTCTTAAATTTTCTTATTCATATTTTCATATTTTGTCAAAGCGTCTTATAATAGAAAGTAATTATGGACTAAATCAAAGCACTCACCTTGTCAACTGCGATCTATTTATACCGAAATTCGCATAAATTAACATCTAAATAGATAATGCATAATTATCTAAAAGTTGGTACTTTTAGGGATCCAAGAACACATACAACTTATATCATCTAAACATTTTTAACGAATATAATAAGACATGATTTTGTGAACAGCGGCATTTAACTAATCCAAGAAAATTAGGAGAACAAAATAAATACAATTTAATTGCCAGAGATAAAAGAATGAAATATGTTAAGCCTAAAAATTAGCTTTTTTGAATAAAATATGTGGACACACTTCAAAGAAATTTAAAAAAGCATCTTAAACGATTTCACAATGCAATTATTTTAAATTAGAGTTCGTGAGTTATGTAGGCTATTATTTAGTTATTAAGTTAAATCAGTTTAAGTTTTATTTAAAAAGCTTTAGAGGTATGCATCGATGGTTAGATGTTCTTCCACTAACCTGCATACTTGTGGTCCATTGATAAAAAAACAATTGTTGTAGCTACTCGGCAATATCAATGTGAGCAACAATCACCTTTCTTTTCCGCTCTTTCGCACTTTTGGACGTACACATACACATATGATAGTATGTATATTTCATTAATTTTTTCACAAAGCTAAGGTGGCAAAAGTTTCTTACAGGCTTCAACAACAAAAGTGAACAAAATCAGCAAAGTGAGCAAATGCGAAAAGAAAAAAATGTACAGAAATAAAAACAAATAACTGAATCAAAAATCCAGCAATAAGAAATTGACCAAATCAAGTTAGTTATAAGCGGATATGAGACAGATTATTGAGCGACAAAGAAGATGTATAAGAGGGCTGTGAAGCCCTCTCATGTAATCACTTCGAAAAATTTATTTTTTTTTATTTTAACAGTAAAACCTATTGAAAACATGCTGTGAAAAATTCAGACCGAAATTCATAGTATTTCATAAGTTACAGCTCATAGTCGCCGACGTGTCGTAAGCGACTGTCTACCAGGCGCCATGACAAGTCTGCAGCATCTAAACGCATTTTTCTCGAATCATCATTTTCTGAAACTATCATGGTCCTAAAAAAAAAAGTATTCAACCGTTTGCTTTACAATTTACAAATGTTCTGCTAATCATTTATAGTTATCGTCCCTACCAGAATTGTTTATTTTCGAAAATATTTTCATATTTTTTTTAAACGATTTTTAACGAAAAGAAAAAAGCAAGATTTTCGCGACTTTTTTTTGAAGTTCGAAACTTTTTTTAATGAAATTGATTATATTTGGTAGAGACGATAGCCGCAGAACTACTGAATAATAATCCATTCGATTTTTTATTTCAGACAACATGAAAAACCGCTATCAGCATGACCAGTGAACTACTTTTTTTGTTAGGGTCTACTTTGATTAAAAAAAATATATATTAAAAATGTAAAAAACAAAAAAAAATTGTTTGTATATTTCAAAATACAAATAAAAATATATTAAAAAATTAAAATGATTGAATTCTGTTGTCGCATAAAAAAAATTCCTAAAAAGTGGTAATATGCGTTCACATGAGAGTACCCTCTTAAAGGCACATAAATGTCATTTATCGGCTGATTGGGAAAAATACATGCGACTCTAAAAGTGCCCATACACGACACACAAGTGCGTTTGATCGGTATGTGTGCGCATGCGGTTTACTCGTGTATGGGCTTGTGCGCGTACCGATCCATGTTCGCGAAAATGTTTGATTTTTTACGATCGGTGCGCGCACATGGGTGTCATGTATGGCGTTGTGTGAGCACAAAATCTCATTTCTCTCGTGTCGCCGAACAGTGAAGATCGCGGACAATGGCAATTTTTTTGATTCAAGCGAAATTTCTAGACTTTATAGTTATATATTTGAACAAATTTGACAAATTTATTGGATACGAAATCTTTGATATTCTGCATCTCGATGCATCTCGCATGTGCATTTTTCGGACGGCGGGAAGGATGCAGGTCGCAATTTCTATTGAAAACAAGAAAATTCAAAGAGATATGTACATATTTTTTAATAATTTATCTTCTAGTTAAACTAAGACAATTTCAAAAAAAATGTAAAATTTTAATTTTTTTTTTTTTTTTTAATTGAAAAAAAGTGGCCTTCGATAAAAAAAAATTTGCTTTATGTTGTTTAAAAATATGTTCAAACTTGACTTTTCATAGTTTTTTTAGTTTAAATAGAAGATAATTTAATGCCAAAGATAATAAACTTAATAATAATGAAAGACCGAGAAATCGGGTTTCAAAGTTTTCGCTTTTTGCCCAAGCGTTCATATATAGTACATATCTGCTAAGCGCTCAGTCACTATTTCCCTTCTAGCTTCGATAATATTTCGATGTCCCATCTATAATTTTGTGGACACATTCTTAGATATTTTTTAAAGAGATTTAAGAAAAAAAATCGATTGTTTGAAGCTTCTAAATCAGGCTAAAAATTTCGTATCAGAATTTATTAATCTTATAAAAAATGAATTGGCAATATGGCAAACGAAAAGTAATAAATATAAAAATAAAATTAAGAAAAATAAAAGTTGAAATAACTTATTAACGAAATACAAAGAAAAGGAAAAAGGCCACTTTGAAAAAATTTCAAAAGAAATTTTTTTATTTATTTTTTTTTTTTATTAAATTTTCAAAATTTCCAAATTATTTAAAAACCCTAAAACCCGAAATAAAGGGGCTTTCAAAAATTCCCCCCAATTTTTTTCTTTTAAAAATAAAGGGGGAAAAAATTATTTTGTTTTTTTTGGGGAAAGAATTAAAAAGTGGGAGCCCATTTTCCCTTTGTATGGGCCCCTTTTTAAAACAAATTTTTTCGCGGACAAGTTTCAATTTCCTTTTTTTAAATTTTCCCTTTAAAAAATTTTTACCAAAAACTTTTGTGTTTTCAGGAACTTTGTTTTGGTTTCTTTAAAAAGGGGTGTTTTTTTTCTTTTTCCCAAACCCGGAAACCCCTTAAAAAAGAATATTTGTTTTAAAAAATTTAGTTCCCCCCGGATTTCGGCTTAAAAATTGGGAAAAAGCCCGGAAGTGGAAAGTTCTTGGGTTTTAAAAAAATGTTTCCGGCACCCCTTAAGGGGTTTTAGGAATTTCCCATTCTAACCCCAAATAACCCTTTACCTTTTTTATTTTTTAAACCCAAAAAAAACCAAAATTCCCCTGCCCCAAAACTTAAAAACCCCCAAAAAAGAAAAACCCCCTTTTCCTTTAAAGGCTGCCCGAACCCAAAAAACCCTTTTACCGAAGCAATTTTTTTGAAAAACAAATGGTTTTTTGAAAATTAAAGCTAAGCAAGAATCCGTCGGAACAAACCCTTCCGATTAATCCCAAAATTTCAAAACAAAATTTTCACCACCCAAATTTCGGGGAAGAATTTAAAAAAGTGAAATTTTTCCCAAAAAGGAATTTTTTTTAAAAGGTTCTTTTTGGGGGTAGGGCCGTATTTTGTTAAAATTGGTCCATAGGGCGTTTCCCAAAACAAAAGAAGAAAATTCTTGAAGGGGGAAAAGAGGGAAAATTTTCAAAACAAAATCTTAAAACTGGGGACTATTTCCTTTTACATAAAACGAAAGAAAACGCGGAAACCACAAACAAAAACCAAAATGGTTAAAAACCCAACCGGGTAACTTTTGAACATTTTATTGGATTTTATGGGCCCAAAAAAGGCTTCCTTCTAAAACAAAACCAAACCCCCTATACCCGTCAAAACCCGTTTAAATTGGTCAGGGTGCTTTTCAAAACCCTGATAATTTCTTTTCAAAAATTTCAAAAGGGAAGGCCTTTGGCCCTTGGAAGGCAATACCTTCAAAAAAAATTTTATTTTAAAATAACCGGTTTAAACATACGGGAATTAAAAAAGCGGTTTTGTCATTTTCCGGATATGGAAAACATTCCGCCAAATTTTGCCTTTTTAACCCGCCCAAGCGGAAAAAGGGGCCCCCCTTTAAAAATTTAAAAGGCCCTTTTCCTTAAATAAATTACTGAAAAAACCTTTTTTTGTTTTCCCAAGGGAAAAATGTTGTTGTTGTTTTTAGCGGCAGAATATGCCGATTTGGGCAGCCCTTTGTCCGGAAAAAACCCCGGGTCCGTTCCGGTTCCCAAAATTTTAAAACTTAATTTTTGATTTGGGTTATACTATTAATTTTTTCTATTAACGTTTTTATATTAATCCCCAACATCGGTCCGATTTTTCTATTCAATTCCAAGTTTTTAAAAAAGGGCCCTTTAAAGTTTCATCAAAATAATAAAAAAAGTTTTTTAGTTATAGCCCTAAAACGACAGCGCTAATTTGCATTAGCGGGTTTAAATTTTTAATTTACTTGCGCTTTTGGGCCCATGTTAATGCAATTTTGTAAGCCCAAGAATTTCGTGCATTTAGCTGAATTTACCAAATTTGAGTAGGCAACACTGCAAAAAAACCAATTTTTGCTTTTTTTGGGACAGTTTCCCTTTGAAGTCTGTTTTGCCTTTTGCGCTTCAGAGGTAAGAATTTTTATATTGCTAATTAAATTATGGGCAAGTATTTTAAACCAAAAACAAATTTTAATATTTTTAGATTGCAGAAAATAAAAAAAGCACAGTTTGCTACCCTTTTTAAACCTTTTCGCACACTTTTTCCGCTTTAACAATCAATTATTGCTTTTAATTTCATTTAAATTATCTTTAACGTTTTAAATTTAAAAAAAAAAATTTTTTTTCTTAAATTTTATTGTTTTTCCCAAAAAATTCCCAAATTTTTTTTAATTTTTCCAACCTTTTTTTTTTTTTTAGTAAATAAACAAATTTCACTATCGCTGTCAAAAAGCAAAAGGCCCTGCCGTCTGTACCAAAAAATTTAAATTTGGCAAGGGGTTTTTAAGGCGCATTAATTTTGCTCGTCTCCCAAAGGCTTTTAAATAGAGAAAATAAAATTTTGTGCCACAAAACTTTTTCAGTCATTGTGAAAAATACAAAATATGGGGAAAAGAAGAAGATTTTGTTTACAAAACTTGACAGCTGATTTTCAAAACGTTTAGTAAACAACAAAAAAAAGGAAGCATAAAAATGGTTTTACCAAAGGCAAAAAATTTTAATTTTGTCAAAAAAATTTTTTGGTTTACTAACGACAAAAATGGAAATAAATCAACGAATCAAGTCCCCACTGAAGAAAGGAAAAAACGCATACTTAACGCCTTAGAATATTCGAGTATTTGAAATTTTTATACAACATTATCAGGACTTGCCATAGATTGCGAGATGGAGATGGTAAATCGGATTTTCACCGACATTGATGGGCAAACGTTAAAAAGTATTTTGCAAACAGAACTTTCTACACGTTTAAGAGCACAGCATTGGCAAAAAGAAATAAAAGCAAAAAAATACTTTTAAAAAAGTAAGTTACAAATTAAAAAACAAAAAAATTAACTAATAACTGTTCCTTTTTCCTTTTTTTTTACAGTTTTAATGATCAAGTAAGCACACATCCAGCACCCACATTACTCCCGAAAATTGCATGCTTAGAGGGCATGAGTCCGATGGCACTTTGTCGTACTGTTTTGCAAGAAAAATATAAATTTTTGCATAAAGCGGATTTGAGTCGTCTACTCAAATATCCACATCTCATAGACGATCCGAAACTAGCCGCCAATGTAATACAATGCATGTGTAGTGATTCCCAAGATGGACCGCTTGTTGATTTGCGTCGCCGAATTTTAGGCGAAGAGTATGAATTTAAGTTAAAAGAAATGGCCACTGCCGCTAATATGCACTACTACGATGAAAATGACTTGCGACGTCTTGGCTATGATAAAACACCAGATATTAAAATGATAGTGCCATTCTTATACAAAGGTGAAGTGGTGAATTGGATTGAAAGTAAGGCCAACTTTGGTGATGTAAAAACGCATAAATGGTACATACAACAACAACTTTATAGCTACAGTAATCGGTATGTCTCATTATAATTATTAATTAGCTTCTATTAAATTATTGTTCTTCTTTCTAAGTTTTGGCGCCGGAATTGTTATTTATTGGTTTGGTTATCACGAGGATACTCCGAGACTGCCGGATAATAACGTCGGAATAATTGTTTTAGATGATTTTCCATCTTCTGACCATATGGTATTTCTTAATATATGTGATGATGCGAATCCAACAACAGAAATCGCATCAGAATCAAGTATACAAAATTGTACAAGCTGAAAATTAAAATGACAAAAAATACTCATTTTAGCGCGCTACTTATACAAATGTTTTAATACATATATGCGCATATTTATTTATGGCCATAATAATTTTACGTCTTTGTAGTGTATGTATATAACTAGGCAGAAAAACATCATTTCATGTTCCATATATAATAACTTATTTATAAAAAAAAAAAGGATTTCCTAACCTCGTTGAAATAAATTTTGGTTATCGTTAAAATTAGACTTATTAATCACCCCCTCTTTTTTTTTCTCATCAGGAACTATTGAACCAAAATATTGATTCCTTCAAAATAAATATGAGTTTAATTTTGTTCGGTATATAAACGAAGCTATATCACTCCACACAAGTGAATTTTTGTAAAAAAAATTAAAAATTTTTAGTTTTTGGTTTTTTGAAAGCTATGACTATCGTTATCCAATCTGAAAAATTTCTTCAGAAGTTTTACCGTTGCATGGTATAATAATCCGTGTAAAATTTCGTAACTGCCTTGTTACATAAGAAATTTTGAATACAAGGGCTTTTATCGGTAATATTTATATGGTAGCTTTATGCTATAGTAGTCCGCCCTGAACAATCTCTTCGGAGATTGTAGCGTTGTCTTTAACAATAACCGTGCCGAAATTCTGTGAAGATATCTCATCAAATAAGTAAGTTTTCCCCAGAAAGTGCATGTCTTTGACCGTTCAGTTTGTTTAGCAACTATTTACCATAGTGGTCCGATATCGGCAGTTCCAACAAATGAATAGCTTTTTGAGAAAAAAAAGCAAAAGTATTTAAAATTTTTGATAAATTTTTTCCCAAAAAATTTTTGGAAAGGCTAAAAAAAACTCAGCGCATCATGCTGATCATTTGCATATATATTTTATGGGAATCCCGAAATTTCTTTGAGGGTAAATTTGGAAAAAAGGGCCCTTATTACTTAATGGATTGTCAGCAATTTTTAAAATTTAAATTCCGTCCTCATAAGATATTGTAATAGTTGGTTAAAAACATAGCATAAAAGGGAACCAAAATTTTTTTTAAAAAAAATTTTTGAAAAAAAATTTAAAAAAATTTTAAAAAAAATTTTTTCTAAAGAATTCAATTTAGAAGTGTTATCGATTTCACTATCGTTGTTCAATCGATATCAAACTGCTTGTATTCTTTGTTTACATTACTATTGTGATTGGAACAGGAGGAAGAAGCATAAAAACCCCCTTTTGACACGTCAGGTTTTGGATTGTAGTTTCTGGCATTTCCCAGAATATTCGTTTTTCACAAGTTTTTTGGCAATAACAATCAATTTAATACGCACGACTTTTTAAAATAAAATTGCGAAATGAGACTGAAAGCTAATATATTTTTAATATTGTCCACTGCAATAGTGTTGGTTCAGTTTTCTGATGCACTGCCAGTGACTAAAAATAAAAAGGAGGAAAAGGAAGAAGCGCCCGTAACTCCGTCTACTCCGGATGTGGAAACAGCATTGGAGTATGAAAGGTATTTAAAAGAGGTTGTGGAAGCTCTCGAAAGTGATCCTGAATTCCGTAAAAAGTTGGACAAAGCACCGGAAGCTGATATACGTGTAAGTATTTGCGCAAGTTCAGATACATACAAATGTATACGATAAGTGCTGAATATATTAATTTACATTAATGTAGGATGGCAAAATTGCACAAGAATTGGAATATGTGAATCATCATGTTCGCTCCAAATTAGACGAAATTAAGCGACGTGAAGTCGAACGTTTGCGTCAATTAGTGAATCAGGAATATGAATTGGAAAATGAAATCGATCGTGAGCATCTTAAAATTCCCCAAAATTTAGATCACCAAAACGAACATACCTTTGAAATTGAGGATTTGAAAAAATTGATTAAAAAAACTTCCGAGGACTTAGCAGAAGCTGATAGAAAACGTCGTGCTGAATTTAAAGAATATGAAATGCAGAAAGAATTCGAGAAAGAAAGCAAATTAAAAGAACTCCCTGAAGAAGAACGCAAGAAATTTGAACAAGCAGAAAAAGAAAAGGAAGAAAAACATAAAAAACACGAAAAAGTCCATCACCCCGGCAACAAAGCGCAATTAGAAGATGTCTGGGAACAGCAAGATCAAATGGACAAAAAAGACTTTGATCCGCATACATTCTTCATGATGCATGGCAAGATAAAAATATATTTTGACATACAATTTATTTTAATGTGGCTTCTTTTATAGACGTGGATGGCAACGGTTACTGGGATGAGATTGAAGTAAAGGCACTTTTCATCAAGGAACTTGACAAAGTGTACCAATCTGGTTTGCCAGAAGACGATATGCGTGAGCGTGCCGAAGAGATGGAGCGCATGCGTGAGCACGTATTTGAGGAGACTGACACCAATCGTGACGGGTTAATTAGTTTCCAAGAGTTTTTGGAACAAACTAAACGTGACGAATGGAACAAAGATCCGGAATGGGAAACTGTTGACGAAAAGCCACAATACACACACGAGGAGTACCTGGAATTCGAAAGACGCCGTCAACAAGAAGTTCAGCGCTTGATGGCACAAGGATTGGTATATAAACTCTAATATCTATGACTAATACATTTTCACGTTTAATAATGTTTACATTTTTTTTAATTAGTTGAAACCTCATCCCAATATGCCGCAAGGTTATTACACCAACGACGCACATGACACTTATCAAGTGGCTGGTCAACAACATGTACCTGCTGGACAACAGATGCATTACCAACAGCCGCAACAACAACACTTGCAACAGCAGCAACAATATGCACAACAACAACAACAATACGTGCAACAACAACAACCACAGTTCCAGGGACAGCCCGTGCAATTGCATCCCAATCAAGCCTACCAAACGGTTAATGGTCAACAACAGCAGTACCAACAAGTACCACAACAACAACAATATCAGCAAGTACCACAGCCGCAGCAATACCAACAGGTACCACAACAACAATACCAACAGGTACCACAGCAACAAGTACCACAACAGCAGCAACAACAACCGCAAGCACAGCAGCAACCAAAAACACAACAACAATCACAAGTTGCCGCCCCACAAGTGCAACAACAAGCACAACAACCAATACAAACTCAACAACAACAACCACAAGCTGCAGCACCCGTACCACAGGCACAACACCAACAACAGCAACAACAAAACATTCCGACAAACCACTAAGTAGACACGTCTTAAGATGTCACTTCCGCTATAACTTAAGTTTAGACAGCTGTAGCTATTTACCTAGCGCATATTCATACGTGAACAAAAGCGTTTTTTTACGTAATAAATTGGAACAACGTGCTGCTTCATTAACACTCGTTGTATAGTCTGTTTCAGCATTGGGTCTACGCTTTGTGATGTCTCTACATACATACATGCATATGTATATAATATATAATTCCATTTTTTTTTCTCAATTTTAACTTATAACGCTTACGTATGAACATACGGCAGTCGATGTGGCATTTTGTATACACAGTTGTTCTTTTCATTGCATATGAATTTTGGGCAATAAACATTTGACAATGAAAACTGATATTAGTTTTTGTGCAAAAACTTTAAATATGTACCATATGTATAGTCTGTATTTCACGAAAGAAAATTGCATCAATCAATTATACTACCGTGCATACTAACTGTAAATACTTTATTATTCTCTGGTAGCGATTTAGTTTCTATTAAATTATAATTTTCGAATAAAAAAAATTTCTCTGCTTGAAATATCGATTTTAATTTCTTTGTTTACTTGAGAGAATCAGAGACCGAAATATTATAAGTTTAAAAATCACTTAATAATGATTTCATATTGAGTTTAACGATTTTCTTCCCTAAAAATGATTTATTTTGATTAACATTTATATATACCAATGTCTGACTGTCTATCTCGCAACGTTACGTCGACCACAACACGTTCGGGATGGGATATATACCAAGAGTTGAAGAGAGAAGCGAGACGCATTTGCAGACAAAAAAAGAGAAAGACCAAAATGCGTGAGTACGGAAATTCTACGATAAGATGCAACGACTAACAGAAGGTTTCAAGAATGGAGCATGGAGTAACTAATAACTAGAGCATACTAAATTATGGAAGAAACACTTCTCCAGCTTGCTGAATGGCAGTAAAAGCATAACACCAGGAGATGGTGAACCCGTTTCTCCAATCGAAGACGTTGAGCGTTCCTTTTCCCGATCATGAGGAAGTTCGAATAGAAATTACCCGTCTGAAGAACAATAAATCGGCTTGGGCTGATGGATTGCCGGCGGAGTTATTCAAATACAGCGAAGAACTGATAAGGAGCACGCATTCTTTGTAGGTTATGGTCGGGCGAAAGCATGTCCGACAATTCGAATTTAAGTGTGCTCTGCTCAATCCACAAAACAGGAGACCACACTATCTGCGTCAAAAAGGAGTTTTTGATTTCAATCTACTTCTGGAGAAAATAATTCGAGCTCCAAATATGAATAGAGAAGGTACAATTTTCTAACAGTACAGCTGCTGGCGTACGGCGATGATATTGACATCATTGGCCTCAACACTGCGCCGTTAGTCCTGCTTTTTCCAGATAAAAAGGAAGCGCAGCAATTGGTCATGTCGTCCGTATGGAGGAAACACTCCACCTCTGAGACTATTCGATGCAGTATCCGCCGGGGGAAGCAGATTATTACATGAGGATTGCACCGCGACCTTAGGTCTATTGTGCCCTTGTATACAGTAACTTGAAATACTCCTCCCAGCGAAAAAGTCGAATTAAATCACTAAAATTTTCGTGCTATTTTTTACAACTTTCGAGGTGGATTAATGCAGCAACAGTGCATCGATGAACTTACTTAATTTTTTGGCGATGAAGCTCCATTAAAAACCAGTGCTTATCAATGGTATGGTGAATCCATTCGAGGTCGTAGATCACTTCAAGACGAATTACCTGAAGGTCGTCCAAAATTAGTTGTTGTTGTTCCAGAAACGATTTATGCTGTGAGCGAACTGATATCGCAAGCTCCATGCAACTTATCGTTGCGACAACTATATGCATAAGTGGGACTAGGGACATTCAATATGTGATGACCAAAACCCAAAAAGTCTTTTGTCGATTAGTGTAGAGTAAACAAAATGTCATAGCGGTGCTTCGAAACACGTCTATGACATCGTGATAGGTGATAAAGGGATATACGTACATGAGCCGAAAGTAAACAGCAGTCGACTAAGGGTATTCGGCTACAAGGTCTGACCGGAGACTTAATTCTGGTACCACGGGGAGCAGGAGCCCTTGGAGGTAACTCCAACCTGCTTATGCGGACTGGCCCCTCGGGGAGTATCGTGGTGGTTGTGGTTTATACCCAAATGTGGTAGAATTGACATTTTGTCAGTTCGATGTGGAGTTGCATTGCAAACGGGTGCCGAACCCAAAGTACGACAGAGGTTTTAAATGGGCTTCGAACCCTACCAAGTTGGTTAGTGAGTCCATTCCACACTGCCAATTGGTACTGAAAATTGTTACCCGGTTTTCAGGGCGCTGATCGACGCTTTGATTTGATCCGTTGTACTTTTGAGTACCGTAGAGTAAGGCTGTCGTCAGCAGGACTACGTTAAACACTCCGGTTGGTTGTATGGGTATTCCAAGATGAGCCAAATTCAACAAAAATTCGAGCTTCCAAGCAAATGATGCTTCTTTATTTGAAAAAACTGGTTACGTAGAACAGTAAATTCTGAATAGTGCAAAACTATTTTTTTTTTTTTTGCCAGTTGTCCTTTAAGAAATCAGGAAAATCAAACGCCGAAGGCGAATCACTCTTCATCACGACAATGTGATGTCTCACACATCAAAGCACCGAATTGATGAGTCATCCGCAGTATAGCCCTGACTTGACTCCTGTTCATAAAAAATAAACTAGAGGTTAACGTTTTTCGACACCTGAAGAGGAGTTGATGTGTTCAGCAGGCATGTTTTGGAGATACCTCAATCAGAGTGACAAAAGTGCTTCGAAGATTGCTTCATACGCAAATGTAAATGTATATAGATCTTAATGGAGAACATTTTGAAAATCTATAAAATTAATTTCAATGATTAATACTTGTTATTGTTCTCTAATCCGAAATACAAAAACACCTCGTAGTACTGGGCGAACCACAAAATTCATCAACTAAGAACCCTTCATAGTATCTTAGAACTACACTTTCCTTTTTATATGAAAACAATTTCACCTTCGCATATAGCAAGTAAAGAATATAGTTTTTGTAACGCTTTTATTTTTCTTTAGTAAAAACTAACTAGTTTTCTGTGTATACAAATTCAAAAAATTAGAATATAATTAGCACTACGGTAAACTAAAATGTATTTAAATGCTTTAAAATGGGATATATGTATATATAATTTATAATCTCGTCCAAATGAATTAGCGATTTGGATATTTGAATTCAACTTGATATATAATTTTTTAAAAACCATACGCTATAAGAGTGATAAAAAAAAAACAATAAAACTTGCTGATTTTAGGTTTTATAACGGTAAATCAACAATTTTTTGCCTTTTCTTTCTAATATTTATGCTTAATAAAGGACACCTTCAAATTAATGACGATTAGTTAAACTTATATTTATAATGTGTATGTATGTATGTATATGTTTGTTAATGCAGTATGTCGCAATTAAATTGCTAATCGGGTTCACAAATGAATATGCTGATTGTTAAGACAATACTTGCCTATTTGCAGATAATATTTAAAAATATTAATACATATATACATATAGTATGTATGTATGTAAGTATATATGTGACCTGGTCTACGAAAAGGGGGCTTAGGTGTCAAAAAATCAATTTTTTCAATTTTTTTTTAATTTTTTTTTTATTTTTTTATTTTATTTTTATTTTTTTTTTTTGACACCTAAGCCCCCTTTTCGTAGACCAGGTCACATATGTTACACAAATCACTTCCGAAAATCTAAATTCTGCAAATATGCGAACAGAAATATATTGTTTTATATTCGAAAGTTAATTGTGCTTTTAAAATACAAGTTCATTTCAGTTTGAAATTCAATACAAAATTGCTGGGAATTTTCTAAATTTATAATTTTTTTGAGCAGAAAATCAAGTTTTCCACTCGCAACCTTAAACTCAGTTTCACGGTTATGTATGTATGTATGTTCGAAGTTCTGCAAGCCTATATTTTTAACAATTATCACGCAATTTATTTCGGTTTTTGTTTGTTAGAACTTTCGTAATAATAATAGTGCAAGGGCAAGTTCTTTTGCAAAATATAAATGTTTTTAAATATTTATTCAAATCTTCAAAAAATTACAGATTCATTTATACGAAACAGTAACGTTTCTCACAGATTATTTCATAAAAAAGGTGAAAATAAATGAAAAAAATTTTAAAATTCAAAAAATTTTTCGAAATTCAAAATTTCTCACATTTAGATTGTAATCGTCACCTGAAATGCAAAATAAGGTATCATCAAAAAATTCGAAATTGAGTGTCTTATTGATTACGCTTCACTACTTCAAATTACATACATAATATTACATATGTCCAACATTTTCAGGTTCTGCGTTCATATATGAACCGATTTTAAACAATATTGAATTTTTTTCACTCTTGTTCCATTTTATTTCGTGTTTCATTCACGCCACCGTAAATTTTCGAAAATGTTTTTACGTTAATTTGCATTTTAGGTGACGATTACAATCTAAATGTGAAAAATTTTGAATTTCGAAAAATTTTTTGAATTTTAAAATTTTTTAGTTTCAGTAATTATTTTTAGTTTGGTATATCCTATCAAATATGTATTATGTCTGAAACAATAATAATAGTATCATTTAAGAAATTGAACGCATAGATTTTCAAACAACGAAATTTCGAAAATTCGAATTTTTAGTTACGTCTAGAAGTTTTTAGTCAACGAATTTCGCAAATTCGAATTTTAGTTATGTTTAGAAGTTTTCAGTCACGAAATCTCGATTATCAAAAACAAGTAAATTTAATTACATATTATTTAAACAAAATTCTTACTCAATTGCCAAAGCGCTATACACAAATTTCGAACATCTATTTTGAGTGTGATTTTGTTTTGATTAGTTCACATAGCAATTTATAATGCAGAAGCATTATATGTATGTTCAGAACAATCGTACTCATTTCGAACTTTTGTTCGAAATTTAAAAAAAGTTTGCAGAACTTAAATTTGTTTTGTAAAACATATTGTGTATATTTTAAATTCGTATAATCTAAAGAAAGTTAGTATCTTATCAAATATATTCAGGTTGGTTTTATTAAAAAATTTAGAAATAAAAATTATATTAGCAACTTTTAATCCTGCTGTTGAGATTAAAAGCGAGATTTTAATTTTTTAATTAATTATTTTTTTTTCAAATGTTAATCCAGTTAATTTTTAATGCAATATTTTAATTAATTAATTTTTTTTTTTTTCAAAATTTTTAATGCAATATTTTAATTAATAAATTTTTTTTTTTCAAATGTTAATCCAGTTAATTTTTAATGCAATATTTGCAACCCTGAATATATTTAATGATTCTTAAATTAGATTTTCGAAAATCTATGCTGTAACTATAATTTTAACTTATAACTGCACTTCGAACATAAATTTGTAACAAAATATTGAAGCAACCTCAATGTTTAATAGAAAACTTTTTTTACATTTTGAGTTCAAAAAATTTATTTTTTTATATTCGAATTTCGAAAATCGATTTATTGCAAAACTAAGCTAATAGCTTTATGTAATAAGTTTAAAGGTATTTAAACGTTATGTTCGAAATTTTAAAAATGTTGAAAACACTTAATATTACACGCAAAATATAACATACATAAATTTAAATATCAACATATGTTAGTGTACTTTATGAATTTTTTAAGTATTTTAATTGCAATTTATTCCTTATAATATTCCGTTACTTTTCGCACACATGTTCGTGAATATATATGTAAGTATGTATTGTCTTAACAACCAACGCATATTATTCGCCACTCGCCTACTCCAACTAGTCACTTTTTGTTTGACATTTGATATGAACGTTTATTTCCGTTAAGCTCAAAAGCGTGACGCTTTAAATTTGACGCAAAATAATATTTGAAATAAAAAAAAAATAATGTAGCGCAATAGAACATTATAGAGCTAGCGTTCAAAACGAGCCATTGCGCATAAAATCGGCATAACAACACGCACGTCTCCACATATACATGTATGTAAGGTGTGCGTGCGTGTGTGCTGTGCGGCATTATTGGCAAATTATGTTTTCTAAAAGCGCGGCGTAAAGCACATTATGAATGTATATATATACTTTGCGAATACATATATGTATAATAAACATTAATATACTATATAAACACTATGTAATGCATGCTGTTTGTGTATGTGTGTTTATGTAGGACTGGGACTGTGTGTGTACAGCGGATGGGCCCACTTATCGAATTGACGTAACTTTTTTTGTTGTAGTTATGCAGTCACTGATAAATTTGCGCACAAGCAAATGACCTTGGCATTTCACAAAACAAAAACAACGGTACATAGTAATAATAATAAGCTTTGAGCGTTAATAATCGAGTGCTCGTGTGGTGTATGGTATGTTCACTAGAAAGCATGTGAGTGTAAACAATTTCTCTTAAATTTTCTTTTTTTTTTTTGTAAATATTACCATCAAATGGTTTTGCTAAATAATACAGTTTTTGCTGATTTGCAATGTTTGTTGTTGTAGCAGTACAAATTGGCACAATAATAATTTAATATTTTTTTTATTGCAATGTATATGTATTAATGTATATGGTTATGCATGAAAAAAGAAAAATTTATAATGTGGCATGTAACAAAATCTCCACAAAATTTATTTTAAACAAATAATGAGCACAATTTTACCTTTTTTTTTACTTTTAGCAACTCAGGCTTCAAGACTTATGTTTTTATTTAAAGTTTTTTGTGTTTTTTATAATATGAAATTCGTATTTTTTTAATATAACACTCTTTTTGCTTCGTACATTTCGAACATGAGCAATAGTTATTGTTATCATTTGACTGTTTTTTAGACCCCCTCTTCCCGTGCACAAACTACATACATACGTATGCGTGTGTGTATGCACATAACACTACAAGCCTAAATTACAAAAACAAAATGTTATAAACTGAAGACAACTCTTTTTACCATTGAGCTCATGACGAGTGCATGACGCTGACGACGGCCCCGAACAGCCATTCGTGTAACAGTTTCAAAAATAAGGCATACTTCTTGCTTATTCCTTCCCCTGATATAACTTCTTATACATATGTATGTAGAAACTTGTAAATGCCGCGAACACGCGACATTTTTTTTACAAATAACACACTCTCTCTTTCTATCTTTCTCTCACTGTAGTTAAATTGCAGTTATTTGCGATTTGTGAAACATATGTTTTTGTTTTTTCTTTGTTTTTTTTTCTTTGCTCTAAACTTAATTAACGGCATTTACATATAATTGAAATAGTTAATTTCTCTTAGGAAAATAAATAATTATATGCATTGCTAATATTCGAATTTGACGTATCTCAGAAATTTATAATTATGTATACAATACATGATTTTTGTTCATTACAATTGTGTTTTCGCTTGTTTTGTTTTGTCTTCTCCGTAATACATAAAGTACAAGTATCGATTTGGTGTCATAATAAAAAAAATAGTTATATAAAAATAATATACGTTGGGGCAACTTAGAGAGCATACAGCAATGCCCGTAGTTATGCTTTACATTTCTTTTCTAACAACTACATGGTAACATTGCCAACTGTTTTTACATACTTTCGTTTGATTTACACGCTTTTAAATATATGTATGTAGGTATGTAAGTGTCGCTTAGTAGTTAGTACATATTTATATATAATACGTCGATTTAATGTGTACAGCTATATATAATAATGTAAAGTTTATCGTCGCGTGAGGCCTGTTACTGGTTTCGGTAAACCGCTACGCTTCATGTTTGTTGTTGTTGGCGGCCGCAAACCAGATGGCTTCGGTATGCCCTTTGAGCCAGTGGTGAACTTAGTCAGATTCAAGGTATTTGTATTTGTTGTATTAATAGTTGCTTTTGTTGCTGTAGTATTAGTACTGTTCGGTTTTGCAGCAATTAAACCACCATTTTGTAGGCTGCCGCGTGACGAAGCTGAAGACATGCTCTGTAAGAATAACAAATGTATTATTATTTAAAAAAAAAGATGTTAACTTCGGCTGCAATGAAGCTTAAAGATCCGTCCAAATAAAAAGTTTTCCATACAAGAATCCGATCAGTTATCTATATAACTTGATTGGCGATTGTAATGCTGCCTTGGATAATATCTGTGCTTTCGTGAAATAGTCTGTCAAATAAAAAATGTCTCTATAGAAGGACTTCTGTTGATCGGGTCACTTTTAAATGATAGACGTATGCTATAGTTGGCCGATATGAACCATTTCTTCAGAGAATATAGTGTTGGCATGAACAACAACAATGTAAAGTGTTTTACGTAGGATCCTACTGTCAAACAGTTTAATTCTACGGTGCTCAGAAGCACTACGGATCAATACAATGCGTTGATCAGCGCCCTGAAAACTGGGTAAACATTTTCAGTACCAATCGGCAGTGTGGCATGGACACACTAACCACCTTGGTAGGGTTCGAGGCCCATCTAAAACCTCTACCGTACTATGTGCACGGCGCCAGGTTGCAATGCAACTTCACATTCAAACTGACAAAGTCAGTTTTTCCCTCCCCGATTTGGGTTTTAACCACAACCACCACGAATCTCCACAAAGGGCCAAACCCAATGAGCAGATTGGAGTTACCTCCAAAGGCAAACTGCTCCCCGTGGTACCAGGTTAAAGCCCTTTGGTATGACCTTGTAGCTGTAGTTGAGTTTCCACACAACTCTGGACTGGCGGCCAGGGTCTTAGACGCCTCTTACGACAGGCATGCCTTACCGCGGGTATATTCGGTTCCCCCCGAACCCTGAGGGGTCCCCCCTACCCGCATGAACAATAACCCACGCCAAATAGTGAAGATATCTTGCCTAATAGGAAAGTTTTCCATTCAAGGACTTGATTTTTATCGGCCAGTTTGTATGCCGCTTATATAATATGTTATTAAGGTTCCATGTCGGCCATTCCGATAAATAAGCAACTTCATGGTGGAAGTGGAAGTGTTCAAAATTTCAGACAGGCAAACAGACGAAGATGGCTAAATCAACTCAGCCCGTCATGCTGAGCATTTATATATGTACCATATATTTATATATGAATTTGTAGGGTTTCTGACATTTTCTAATGGGTGTTCTCAACTTCGCGGGAAAGCGAATCCGAATATCACAAACTTAATATGCCCCCCAGGTATAAAAATATATAGTATATGTAAGTAGTATAATTAAATTACATACATCGGTGGGCGAATGTCGACCGCCATCCGAGTCGATGTCGTTCACTAACGGCGGTTGCGGTAGTGGTGGCACACCCTTAACGGCAAGACTGTTGAGACTGTAGTAAGCGGAGGAAGGACGCACTAAGCCGGCACGTTTGACACCAGGCGCACGCAGGCCGGACACCAATTTGGGAACTTTGAAGACTGACTCGTCGGCCTGTTTATGTAGAATTTACAAGTTAGGTATTAGCTTGTATATGGAAATAAATATTTATACATTTACCTGCTGAGGAAGTGAGGAGTTCGACGACAAACCATTTGCAATGCGCTGAAAGTATGGAAGTATATATATATGTATGATTAAATCAAAAGTGCAAGGCACAGCAATCAAGCTTACATCATTGGGAGCACCAGCGCCTTCATAGACGGTTGGTTTCTTCAAACCGAAACTATTGGCGCGTGGCCCGGGTAAGCCAGTACCGCCATTAAAACCAAAATTGCTTGATAAATTATGGAAGGACTTCGATTTTGTGCCCATGGGACTTTTCACCTCGGCTGTTGTTGTGGTTTTTAAAGGTTGCGCGTTACGACTATATTTAGCGGGCTCAACAACAACTGTTGCATTGATGTGCTGAGTGGTATTTAGCGCTGCATGACTGACGCTAGCAGTAGGTGGTCGTATACCGAGTGCTGTAGCACGATCCAAGTCGCCAGCCGATGTTGCTTTCACGACAGTCATCTTTTGCAAACCCGATATATATCGCGGACGTGATCGTGAACGTAGCCGGCTAGGTGGTACTGGTGGATTTTCAAGCTCCTCACTGCTGCCGTTAGCTGCGGCAGCCGTTAAAGGCGCGCTAACTATTTCCGGCAAATTAGCAACATTTGTTAGTTTGTCTTTCGGCTTTTTGTAGGTAAGAAAATTCGGATTTATTTTTGAAGCGTTCGTTGGACGCGTAAGGGTGCTTTGGCTATCCGTGCACAACTTAAGATTATGCTCAGTTTCAATTTCCGATTTGTTATTGTTGAAGACGGTCGTACCACCGTCGGCAGTAAGCGAAACGTCGTCATCAATACAAGGCACATTCACTGCTATTAAATCATCATCGGCATTGCGTGCTTTCACGATTTTGATTGTTTTGAAGCGATCACGATCACGCTCCCGACGTTCGGAGAGTTTATATGTGCCCACACCGTTATAATTCGCAACCGCTATGGTGTTGCTATTTTCAATTGCGCCTTCAGTCTTGCCAAAATTATTTTCTTGCACCTCATTTTTATAATCAGTCTCTTGTTTTGCTACTGCGTCAGCTGCCGCGCAATCCTCTTGTGCACTATCATCTCGTTTATGCACGGTGAACGAGGCACCCAGTGAGCGTGATGGCGATTGCGTATTGCTGCTACCGGCGGAAATCGTTGAGAGATTTATATTATCATAAAGACGACTGCGCCGACTAAGCAATCGTTCGCTTGTGCCGCTGACATTACCAACGCCACTGGCCGTCAACGAAGATGCTGCGGAAGAGACGGATATTGACGCGGACGAGGGTGAGGGTGACGATATGCCAGAAGGCGCTGTACAATCGCTGTTGACGCTAGCAGCTGCATCCGCATTGCGCCGTTGCTCGTATGCGTCTTGCGTATGCATTTCTGTTGGCTTATCAGCGGCATCATCAGTTTTATGTGCCTGTTGCAAAGTTAGCGCTTTTGTTGCACTTGTGGTGTCGCGATGAAAACGTCTTTTTATTGTCTCCAATGATTTCTTCATTTTCACATGCTCTGCATTGACTTCCACTTTGCTGAACTCCTCCAGCATATCCTCGAATTCCTGATCGTTATTGCTAGCTAAAAGCTCCTCTTCGGCATGCGCCAATTCCAACACATTCTGCATTTGTATGTCGGCTGCGCTATGCTGTAGCACTTGGGTTTCTGCACCGGGTTTCTCGTAGGTCTCATTCGGATTTTCAATATCATCTAGCATTTGTTCGATACTCTCAAGTCGCGGTAGCGTGCCGGAAAATGTTTTCGTATTCACTTTTTTTACATCACACTCTTCACCGAAAGTTTCACTCAGCACACGCGTGGCATTGGTATTCAACTGCTCCGTTGCAGCCACTATGGGGGAGAGATTCACCTCATCCGCATACAATTTCGACGTTGTTGGTGTATTTAGTTGAGCGCCTGCATTCAGACCCGCAGCTTGTGGTGTTGATTCGTAGAATTTGCGTGAAGTTAAAGCTTCCGCCATATTTTCCGGTGTCTCACAACGCGTTTCCGCAGCTAAACGAGCATCTGGTGTTAACTGTTTGAATTCGTATGTTGCATTTGCTCTATTCGGTATACAAACAGTTTCATCCATATTCCAGGGTCGTTTGAAGATTTCATTAGCTGGTTTTGTTGGCATGGCTGGTGCTGCATTATCATTACCATTAATATTGTTCTCACATAGACTACTCTCAACCAGTTGGAAAGTTGTATCGCTGATTACATCATCGCTAAGCAACATTGTACGATGCATAATGTTGCTTTTGCTTTCCGGCGCACTATTGTCAAACACGCCCACTGTGTGTGCATTTGGTGCTGTTATTATACCGTTACGTTGTTGTTGTTGCTGATTGTCCTCTTGCATGCTCTCAGTGGAATTATCCATTGTACTGGAACCGGACGCAGTTTTACTAAAAGCGAGCGATATATCATCGATCTGGCAAATATGTGAATCTTTTATTAGTGTTCCATCACCCGACAGTGTTAACGATTCTAATGCTTTACGGTCGCGTATCATGTCACTTAAAGTATAACCATCACTGGTAGCCTTATTCGCCAAGTTAAATAATTCGCTGCCATTAAGTGTCGGTTCGTTGAAATCAAGGCTTTGAGTCGATTGTAAGAAGTTAATGTTCGTGAAGTCGGCAGATGTGATTAATGAGTTATTCATGCGTTCCATTGACATCTCCATGGAGGAACATATGGATGATGGCGGTGAGGTGTCTTGCAAAAACGACTTATGCATTGTTGTAACAAGACCACCTATTTCTAAATTAAATGCGGGCTGTGGAGTTGCGATTGTGAACTTGTGTTGCAGCTGTTCATGGTGTGTGGGAAGCACTGTCTGTACGCCGTTGTTTCCGGAACTGTGAGACTTAAAAACGATATAAAAGAAGAAGTTACAATTATGTTAACTAACAAGATTATATGTAAAAGTAATTATAGATGTTATGCCCTACAATTTTAGTCCTTAAAATTTGTGGATATCGACAGGAATTATTGTTATTGAATATAATTGATTTATGCTGTTTGGAGCGAACAAATTTAGATCGGGCAGTTTGTAGGGCAGCTATTTGCTATAGTGGTCCGATCCGAGCAATATCTTCGGATATTGTACCATTGCCTTAAACAATAATCCAAACCGTTCCCACGACAGTCGATGTCCATTTTTATCCGGACAAGGATTGAAAACTCGGCACCATTCCTCGAAATTACTTCAGAAAAGTGCTGTTGCTAAAACAGCAAAAAGAAAGCTCCAAATTTCGGCAAGATATCATGTCAAAACACAGGATTTCAATCAATGATTCGATCTGAAAGATTTCTTTCGGTTTCCTTGGAAAATAATACATGCCAAATTTCGTAATGATATCTCGTCAAATAGTCATTTATATTGTTGTTGTTCTAACGGTTAAGTGTTAATCAAAGTTAATTAGTCATTTATGCAAGCCCATGGTTATGGTCGTTCAGTTTATATACTATAGTGATTGTTGTTTTTGTAACGTTTATCTAGCCTTCGCTAGAGTTTTAAGTTTTCTTTGAGGTCATCCAACGGTAGGCCCTGGAATCGTGCTGTTTCGAGGCGTTCGGACCATAGAGAGAGAGAGAGAGAGAGAGAGAGTTGCGCCATATGTAACCCTACACTTTGGGACATATATTTAATATGTCTGATCAGCTATAGTGGTTCGATATGGATGCTCCCAACAAAGCTTCCTGGGAAGAAAACGACGTGTGCAAAACTTCATTTCGACATTTACGATGATCTAGTTCGCAAATACACAGACAGACGGACAAAGAGGCAGACATGGCTAAATCGACTCAGCACGACATGCCATGGTCTCGACATTTTCTTCCGAATGTCACAAACTACGTAGCAAACTTAATATTCATAATTCAGGATTCAATTCCATAATATATATAAGAAATACTTACGAAATGTTGCTCTAGATTTTGCGTCGACTTCCTGCGGGGTCGAGTAAACGTTCTTGAATTGAGTTTGTAGGCTAATAAATTTTTACCATGAAGTACGTATATGCAACCCATTAGTGTATGTCAGAAATATTTAGTTCCACCAGCACCAAGCGTATGCAGAAAAAAATAACAAAAACAAAAACAAAATTATTAAGACCCACCATATAAGGAGTACTACAACTTCTGCAAAAGGGAAACACAACGGTACACTATTTTGTTCAATATCGTGTTTGCAAGCCTATGTAGGTGTTCGTGTATATGCATTAACTGATCGCCGGTTTGAATTAATGCAGGAAATAAAAAACCAAATATTTTATAGCAATATGTAATTGAGTGAACTGTAAAACACAGTGGGCTTCAAGGCCAAATAGAAAAATTATACAGCAAAAGACATTTATAATATATTTGAAGAAATTACGAATGCGTCATTGCTTTCGATTTTAAAATTGTAGGTAATAATTATTGCAGTGACGGCGTATTTGTTTTGCACGCAGAATCTGAAAACATCTGTATCTGCAAACAATATTATCATTACGCATTATTGCATATACACAAATACCACACAAAAGCAATGGGCCGTTGTTATTTAAATGAAGCTTTACCAGTTTCATACCTTGCTCTTGCTGATACTGTGCTGGTAGAAGACAATTGTTGCTTTTCCATTGCTGCAAAATATTCGAAACGTCATCGTGTGTTTTATCTTCCAAACAACTGTGTACGCCAATCAATAAAGAGAAAACCAAACAAATATGAAGTTAATTGCCTAAGAGCTAGTTTTGTCGTATACGTACATAAAAGAATCATCTTTTAGCGCTTCATCGATGTCCAAAATATCCATCGCTACAATATTAAATTTTAACTGCTTATGTTTATTTAATATTTTTTTATGTGTCGCCACTTCAACGGCACATCCACCCGTTACAAATTTCAGTAGAGGGTTTTTGCTACTGCCTTGTATATTGTTTCGGTTTATTTACTTCCTAACGTATATTTTATAAAACCAAACGAAATCGCACAATCTTAAAAGAAAAAAAAGAAAGCTACGACGAAAAAAATACTATGGTTATTATTCCCTTTCTCAAATAGGTGAGAAAAAATTTGGTTACTCATTCATTTTCAAAACATTTGTTTACAGAATTTTTACACAATTTATGCAAATATTATGCAATTTCCAATTCCAATGGCACTTTTGCCTACTTCTAGCAAGTAATTATTTTATTTCAAACTAATTATTCACCTTTTTCTTTCATCAACTGAAAATATGCAGCTCTCCCCAAAAGTTTTATCCAGCTGCTCGTTGGGCGATGACAAAGAACTGATTAGGGGTGAGCTTAAACTATTAATCTGTTGCCTAGAAATGTATCGATTACAGTGCTCCTTATTATCGATTATTAAATATTACTTGCAAATAATTATTTATTAAAAATCATTAATAATAAATGCACAAGTATTACACAAACGTAAATCTAACAATTTTATGACACCATTTTTTTTATATAAGGTTAGAATTTGGAGTATTTTTTTTTTGTTTGATGGAATCTAATAAATAAAAAAATTATAAATGCCTAAAAGGTAAAATTAACTGCTAAATTTTTGAAATAACAGACAATACTTTGTTTAAGGGGGAAGTACAGTTAATTCATGTTTTATGACTGGTTTTGATGAAAAATTAAAAATCTATTTCTAAAAACCATTGGTAGATTTTAGTATGATATTTGAATGAAATACTCGTAATGTTACTTTTTTATGGAGAAATTTTAAAAAATACGGCAATGGAAAAAGTTAAGTTTTTGTCCCCTCAAAGCTCGATACTCGATCATCTGAAATCAAAAAATTTAAATTTATTCATTAGATAATCGCTTTGCCTTGGTAAGGATGTGGAAAAATTCGAAATGTTTCCCTTTTCGGGAACTCTTTTAAGGTTTTAACGCATTTTGTGCAAAAAAGTCTATTTAGGTGAGTTGTGGGAAAAACGATTAAAAGTTTTTAAATCCGATATAAAACTTGCATAAGACAGGTATTAAAAACTCGTATTTTTTGCTCCAATCAACTTAGAATTGTGGGACAACATTCGTGAGATGTAATGCATTAATAAAAACCAACTCTACTCCCCCTTAAGTCCAACAATAATTCGTTTTTAATTTTTCTACGGAATAATTTTGGTAGTCCTCGAAATTAGTAATAATAAATAATAGAAGTTTAGTTTTTTCTTATACAGGCAATATTTGTATCTGAATTATTTGTAGCGCATGAACACCCCTTATACATTTACTTCGTTTACATTCCACAAACAATTAATAGTGCCATCCCTTTCACTCTTGTTAGAAGTTGAACACGTACATAATTGATAAGGCTGTATTTATTTACTGTTTCAATTTTTGTATGCTATAGCGTTTCTATTGGTCCTTGTCTTTGTTTTTTAGACACCTTTTGACAACGCGAATGGTTCCAAAATCCACATATTCACCTTTTATTAATTGAAAGTAGCTGAACTCAAAAGTATTACGGGACAAGTTGATTACAAAAATTTAAAAGCCGCTAATTTCGGATATAATAATAAAAAATCATAGCATTTGTGAATTTATTGATTACTCGGTGTTTTCAGTACTTGGTTTTTATAAAAATAATCATTTCCTTAAAGGATCAACCACGTTGTAGAAATTAAGTAAGTTGCTATCATATTGGAAGTGGGTTACAGCGTGTATAAGCAGCTGTGCGCAAGTTAGCGTCGCTGCCTTGAATGCAATAAGTAAATTGTTCGAGAAGTAATGGTTCTTTTTTGGAACTACACGTTTAAATTAGGTGTAAATGTTTAAACTATAACGAAAGTAAAATGTAAAGCACAAAGTTGCGGTAGTGTTAGAAAATTACCACAACAATTTTCTCCGTTGAGTAAAAATATGTGTGCATAGATGTATATTAAAGGTATAAATGTTTTTGACACGGAAAATTGAACAAAAAATGTGACTACCGCTGCTATCAAGAACGTGGCTGTTGCGCGTGTTTTCCTACATATATGTATAATATGTTCAGGTAAATTAAACGCTATTTACCATCGGCATAATAATACGATACCCAATCCGCTAAAAATAAAGAAAACAAATATTTAGAATGGCTTAAAAAAAGAGCAATGATATATTGATTAAAAATACGTACTTACAGATATGTATGTATGTATATGTATGTTATGTTAATTGTGTGCTTCGAAATAACGAGTTAAAAGCTTTATATTCTAGTTTCTGCAATGCAAAAATTGCTCAGTTTGTGATTGACGAAAGTCTTTGTTTATGAGATGATGTTACAAGGGGGTTTTCTACGTATCATCTTCGCTGCGATGCCACGTTAAAATTACTGAGTTGCAAATATGTGCATCTGTATGCTTTGATTACATCAAAGCGGAGTTACATATGAAACAGAGAAAGTTTAAAAAACCTGTTGCCTCACAATTTGTTTTCAGCCTATTTTCTTTAACGGCATTTACAATATACCGAAATTTAAGTTGAATAAAATTTAACTTTGTGGCCTGGAAAAATACCGCTTCTGTTTTTCCAAAGCGATTCCGAAACAAAGGTGGTCCGTCAAAAATTGTAAACAGTGAACACTGAAAATATATTGTGTAAATTTTCTTGTGAAATAGTTGTACTTCGTATAATTAAAACACACACAAATAATATCGGAAATAATCACTTTTTGAAAATGTACATATTTATTACTGTAAAAATATAACTCGACAATATAATGCATTAAATGTATTTTTTTGCAGTTGGTGATCACCTAGATTAAAAATAAATTATAAACAATATGGCTCGAGGACATCAAAAGCTTCAGTCTCAAGCTAAGGCTCAAGAAAAGCAAGCAAAAATGAAAAAACAACAAGGCCATAGTGCCAACGATCAGAAGAAGGCAGCACAAAAGGCGCTCGTTCATGTGTGCGCTGTTTGCAAGGTACAGTAAATAATTTTATTATTATGCATACATAAATACTTATTAATCATATATAATTACAGTCTCAAATGCCCGATCCAAAAACGTACAAACAACATTTTGAGAATAAGCACCCCAAAAATGAAATGCCACCTGAATTAAAAGATGTGTAAAATTCGCTATGTTTTAATCATTCTGGCTGCAGTTAATATAATCGATATTGATACATTTGAAAAAATATTGTAGAAACGAAGCCAGCAGCTGCCCATAATTGACGAACATGTGTATTATTGCTAAAGCAACTAGAAGGTCTGCTTTTGCGATAACATAGCTAATTTTTTTGTATTTGTTTTTTAGAGTTGTAAAAAAACACTCAAACTATATTTTCTTTTTTATGTTAAATAATTAATAAAAAATGTAACCCAGACGTATCAATTATGATGTGTAAATTTTTTAGCGGTCTGCATACCAACCAATATGAAGTTATTTACTACTGCCGTACTGCTTCGCATCAGTTAACTTCAAATATGGTTAACTCAAATTAATAGTTTGCTGTTTGATTGTATTTTTTCATATATATATAAATAGAAACATATTACACAGAATTACGATTTTTTAAAATTGCAAGATTATATTCGTAGATATATACATCTAAGATTAATAATAGCAAAAGGCAAAAAATATATTTAGTATTGTATCACACAAGCATGCATATATACATACACAATTTTGTACTATATAAATTGCATATTGATATAATATAAGCAATTACTCCCCGCATTGGCTCATATTTTTCTCCTGTGTAAATTTGCCTTTGTATTTTAACGTAGAAAAATTATGTTGTAATTGATTTATGAGGAAATTCAATAAATATTATTTAAAAGAAAATTTGTCAAAATGTTCCTTTTAAAAGTTTTGCGTTATATTAAATGTTATGCTCAGTGTCATATAATACAAAACTTAATGAGAATGCTTAAAAAACAGTGAATAAATTACTTCTTGACTTACATACATATATTGAAGGCCATAAACTTAGACTCAGTTTTATTGCCATATTTTGGTTAGCGTCAGCTAAAATTATATTAAACACCTCTTTAAATGTGATATGTGTGTGTGATATCAACTCAACCGAAGATAAATTTTGACTTGATGTGGAAAACGTCAACCAGAGATCGGAATTTATTACATTCGTGGTTTACGTAATTTTAATGGAAAACTTTCGATTTATTTATTAATATATATAACGTCAAATTTGGTTATCTTAATAAGGTTTAAATATAATTTTTGAATAACAAAAAATCATTATAATGTTTACCCCATTGGTTGGATAAAACGGTGATTTGCATTAATTTTTCCCGGTTACTTAGGTTTGAAGCAATTTTATATAAAATCGCATAGATAATACCTCAAAAATAGCGCGCCACCATATTCTCACAAGATTTTTAGAATTTAATAATAAATTTTTTAAAGTACTACAATGTAGTTGGGAGCAGAACAGGAAAATCGATTTCTTCTTAATTGCCTACTCAGGGCAAAGAGATGTTGTAAAATTAATTTTCGTTAGGGGGTTTGGGGCATGTTTTCACGTTACTTTCTACTACGATTTCAACTTCGGGTTACTAAATAAAAAACCAAATAAGAACTATATCTTAATTTTTGGCTTATTAGCCCGGTCTACGACCCGTCTAAGCTTTTTGCCAATCGAACATACATTTATACCAACTTTCATTTAGGGATATCTAATTTTTTTACTCAAGTTAAGGGTTGCACGGAGGAACGAACGGAAAAGACAGGGACCAGTCACTCGGATTTTTTAACTTTTGTTTCCCCCGTATCCCCCTTTCTTTTTCCATATATTGGGAAAGTCGAAAAAGCAGTTTTCGTTATTTCTAAAAAAAAAATTTACCTTATTTTTTGCTTATTATTTTCTAATAAATAAATAAACGTTTTCGGCGAAATCCTTCCCCATCCTAACGGGGCATTTTGGAACCAAGCTGTTAACCTATTTTTTCGGATTCCCCGAATTTAATTTTTTTTTGGTTAAAATCTCAACTTTCCAACACTATATAAGTTATGTAGTATATAAAAGACTTTTTCGACTACCCAATATAACTATAATCTAATTCATTAGTTTTGGGCTTTATATACAACCTTAGGGAACAAAACCAAGAGTATTATAATAGTAAAACATTTCCTAAATTATATCACGCTCACTCGACAGTGTGAAAATGGTTAAAATTGTATGGTAATCCGACCAATTTTAACAAAATTTGGTGCAATAAGTTAAACGGACGTTTTTATGCTACACGTTGAAAATGAGCTAATAAATAGTGCATTTATAGTATTCCATATTGAAGTCGGAAGATATTGACCGCTTATATCGGTCAATATGTGGGTTATCTTAATAAATTTAAGAAATAATCTCTTTCTAATAGCAAAAACACATTTCTGAAGTTTGACAGTCCTTTTTCGGATAAAACCGGTGATTTCGACATGTACTGTCTTTCCTGGTTTTTAAGTTCTTCGTCTTCTTTACTGGCATAGACATCGCATACGCGATTATAGCCGGGTTAACAATAGCGCGCCACTCGTCAGGTCCTCCTCCAACTGAGTGGAGGTCTTTCTTTTTATCATCTTCCCTCGAAACGTCGACTCATCAGATGTTGTTATAGCAGAACAGGAAATCGTCGAGAGAGGACTTTGCTTCTTAATTGCCTACTCAGTCCAAAGTAGCACCTGTTGGTAAGAGTTATTCTGCGTTGGATTTCGAGGCTGACATTGTTGTTGCTGTTTATGCTGATTCCAAAATGGACGAAAATATTTACAACTTCGAAGTTATGACTGGCAACAGAGACAAAACCCAAATGCGGGAAGAACTGACCTAATCAGTTGAATGTGGAGTTGAATTACAACCTGGTGCCGGACCCAAAGCACGGCAGAGGTTTTAGATGGGCCTCGAACCCTACTAAGGTGGTTAGTGTGGCCATTCAACACTGCCAATTGGTACTGAAAATGCTTAGCATTCTCAGGGCACTGATCAACGCTTTGATTTGATCCGCTGTGGTTTTGAGCACCATGGGGGTAAGGCTGTCGTCAGCAGGTACACACCGGACGTTGTCAACAGACACGTGGAAACCTAGTCGCGAGTGCGACGACTGTTTGTTTGATAACAGGAGATATTCGTCTTGCCCTCGTTCACTGCCAGACCCATTTGCTTTGCTTCCGTATGTAGTCTGGAGAAAGCGGAACTAACGGCGCGGGTGTTGAGGTCAATGATATCATATCGTCGGCATATGACAGCAGCCGTGCACTCTTATAGAAGATTGTACCTGTTCGATTATGTTCTGCAGTTCGAATTATTTTCTCCAGCAGCAGATTGAAGAAGATCGTTGGTATCGAACGGCTCTAAGAGATCCTTCCCGATCCCAACGGAGCTTTTGGCAAGCTCAACGTCAGTTTACCCCAGCCATATTAGTTTTGCGGGATTACCGAATTTAGACATTGCGGCATAAAGGTAGCTACTTTTCGTGCTGTCAAAAGCTGCTTTGAAATCGACAAAGAGGTTGTGTTTGTCGATTCTCTTTTCAATCTTTTCCAAGATTTGGCTCATGGTGAATATCTGGTCGGTTGTTGATTTTCCAGGTCAAAAGCCACACTGATAAGGTCCAATCAGTTTGTTAACAGTGGGCTTTAATCTTTCACACAATACGCTCCATAGAACCTTATGTGCAATGTTGAGTTGGCTTGTCCCACGGTAGTTGGCACAGATTGTGGGGTCTCCTTTTTTGTGGATTGAGCAGAGCATGCTCCTTATCAGTTCTTTGCCACCGCGTTTGAATAACTCCACCGGCAATCCATCGGCCCCCGCCGCTTTGTTGTTCTTCAGACGGGTAATTGCTATTCGAACTTCTTCATGGTCGGGCAATGGAACGTCTTCTCCATCGTCATCGATTAGAGAATCGGCTTCGCTTTCTCCTGGTTTTATGCTTTCAATGCCATTCATCAGGCTGAAGAAGTATACTCTGGACACCGGCCACATTTTGGTGAAATCCCATATGTATCTCTGGAGCCAACCAACCGATTTCGACAAAATTTAGTAAGTGGCATTCTTCTTACATTCTTATGTCACATTGTGAAAATGGATGAAATCGGGCAGCAACCACGCTTATTTCCTTTATAGCACAATTTTAAATTCCACTTGATGCGTTCAGTTTCCAGTACGCAAATCAAGAAAAATTAATATAGCGTGATAAAACTTTGCACGAATAATGTCTTTAGTGTGTGTCACCTACTGATCAAAACTTGTCTAAATCCAAAAAAAAAAAATATTTAAGCGCCTAGGTAGTGCACTTTTGAACTCCGGTACGCTATAATTGACTTTTGATCGAAAATGTCGGTCACATGGATGAAATCCAAAATGCATTCAGGGAAAATCGATTTCTGACAAATGATAGTGATACATTGTATGTACTGTATAAAAATGGATGAATCGAACAGATACTTGCCTTATTTCCCTTACTAAATAATTTTATAAGATTTTCAACTTCTGCGTTCAGTTTTCATACGCATATATAGAATTAATATGGTGAGTATAAACTTTGCAAAGAAAATGGAGGGTGTACCTTTGATCAAAATAGACTAAATTGCAGAGAAAACTTTTAAGCCTCTATATAGTATTATCACTTTTCGAACATCCGGTACTATATTCTATTATCATTGGTTTAACACCTTAAATTATTATCTCGATCCAAACTTCAGCTCTTTCTACAATTGATTATGAAGGCGTATGTGACCATCTAAAAATATAGAATTGAAAATACGTTCCAGAAATTAATTCGATATTATATTCGATTTTACAATTCTTGGACATATGCTTTGATCAGTTCGGAAACTAATATTTCTGATATAGTTTTGAGAGGAATTCATTCCAAAATTACGACAAATTTTAACACAGAGCAGGCCCATGGTTACCGCATATGGTCGTGCTCTAAATTACGCCAGTTGTATTTTTGCGATGTTGTTTTAATGAGACAAATTTCAATTGACTTGGATAAAAATAATCCATTTGTTCGTTTATTTGGTACAATGAAGCAACATTGTGATAGAGTATGCAATGCACAGAAAGAGATTTATATGGTAATTACCTTGAATCGTGATACAGATATACTAATATATAATATAATGATGCAACTCGAACCGATGTTGCCGTTATTTTTCGAAAATTATTGTTTACACTGAAGTTCATTTCCTAATTCGTTTCTTTGTTTCCTGCTTTCACTGCATGCAGCGATTTGATTTAATGATGGCTGAGGATAGGAATTTGGAAAGAAGAAAGGATTAAGCCAAAAACCAGAAATAAACAAATAATTCTGCATGAGTATAATCTACAAATTTTAATATGTTTTCTACAATATTCTAAAGATTTTGTTCAAATTCTTCAATAATTTCGGATACTGGGGATCCACTCGATTATTTAGTTTAGACCCATCCGTATAGATGTTTATCCCTGCAACCCAGCCCACCTCGCTCTTTCCCAGTATTCTCTGAAAGGAAAGGCAATATTGCGGACCGAATTTAAATTCAATTCTATAGAATTCCGAAAATCCGTGGTTGCGGGTAGAATCGGGAACTTGCTGAGTATCTGAATGCCGCTTATTACAGGCGATTAATTGGAAGCATCTGTTACCACTAAATGTAAAATAACGTTTAGTGCCTGACTTGCCGTTGTGCCTTCCGTAGGCCCTACCGCGTATTTATTTTCCATTATTGGCCACCATACCAATATACCGTGTCATAATTGGTCTAATAAGTCCATCATGGGCTCCACCATACTTCTGCAGGTTTAAAGTGCTGTAGCTACTTACTTCACCTTAGCGTCTAGGTTAGTTTCCAAACTCTGTCTTGCTAGCATTTAAGTTTGGTCCGCACGATACGGCCCAACGAGTTTAAACAGCCCTATTCAGCATTTCTATTACGTTCCCGCATTCCGCTCCGCATCGATTGGAATTAGGTAGTCCGAGTTACGATGGAATCGAAAGGAAAAGAGGAAGAGCGATAACCTTTTCGAAATCAGCTGTTTGCCTTGGAATGTATGAAATTGAAACATAATAAAGCAAACAGATACAAATTTGTGGAAAAACTATTAGTGCTTAAATAAAATAAATTAAATATATAATTGCGTAATGGAATCGATAGCCGCGGCGATATTTCTTGAGGACGACGGCAACGCATCCGAGAATGCTGACGCGAAAGTTGAAAAGAAGATTGCGAGATATGTGTGATCCATTTCAGATGAGTGACGAATTGTAAGAAATTGAGTTTGAAAGTGATAAATCTTAATTCATTGATTTACTTATTTAGAATTAAAAAAAAAAACTTTAGATTTAATAAGGACGCTTTCAAGTATGTCCTAGATACTTTTGCGGAAGAAACTCAACAAAGTACTTTTACGTCGTTATCTCACTTAATCGCGTTGTGGCTGCTTTGAGATTTTTTGCAAGGTTACAACGGGATTCGACAATATTGGGAAATTCACAACTGTGTCAGACTGTCTCATTTTCTCGAAGTCATGCAACGAAAGTTTTGCCCTGAGTGGATCAAATTTGACCAGAGCGAAGCAAAAGTTTTATGCGAAGGCCAGTTTCCCAGGAGTCATTATTGTGTTGATGGTACGCACATAAAAATAGTGAAGCCATCTGAATAGGGGTTTCTATATTGCAATAGAAAAGGATTTTAAAGCATCAATGCTATGGTGGTGAGAATAATGTTCATCGCATCAGTGCCATAATTCAAAATTCATTAGTTTTATCAAGTTAATTTCACTTTTCAGGTGTGCGATAACAGAATAAAAAGCATTGATGCCAGGTATCCTGGGTGCAATCACGACTCGCATGTATGGGGCTTAAGCAAGCTGAGTCACATATGGAACGGCGATATCGGGAAGGTGAAAGAAACGGTGGCTGTTAGGTATTTATTTATATACGTTTGTTAAAGTACATAAGTTTTGAATAGTTATTCGCTTTATTAACAGGTGATGCGGGGTATCCATTGCAGCCTTGGCTAATGACTCCGTATCGATCTGTAACTCAAGGCAGCTCGCAAAGTAATTACAACATGCGGCACCCCACAACAAGGAGTATAGTAGAGCGGATGATTGGGGTATTGAAGAACCGTTTCCGATGCTTGTTAGGTGCTCGAGAACTACATTACTCACCACACAAAGTCAGTCAAATAATAAACGTTGCCTATGCTCTCCACAACATTTGCATTTACTACAAAGTGGAAGATTTGAACGCAAATGAATTTAATTTTGAAAGCCGTCAGGAGGAGGAGGAAGAGCGCAAAGCAGTGACCCCGACTATTCTTCCATAGCAAATTTCGCATTCGAGACAACATACTCTCTACTTTTTAATAAATTTGAGAAACGAGTACAATAATAAAAACATCTTTATAAAATTCAAAATTGTATGTATATATGTATACTATTCGTATATTAAAAAAATAATCTTGCATTCACAACTTGTTACTTAAAGATAATAAATTGAATTCAGTTCATTCATAGCAGTTCAGTTCACAGCTTCTTTCTTAAAGATAATTGAAACAAAAAACTAAAAAAAGGTTCAGGCACAAAATTTAGGTTATTTACTAAATTACTTCGAATCTGATTTATAATTTGGATCTAACTTTAGCATCTGCATCTTTATTTCCACTTCTTTCCCCTAACCAATTCTTCCTTAATTTTATTGTGTCGTTTCTGTTCTTGTAGTTGCTTCACTGCGGTGTCCGCCATACATTCTAAAGAACGATTCATGCGACGTAAATATGTCACCACTTCTTCCATTTTACTAACTGCAGCTTCATTATGGTTTTTGGTGTCCTCGTAAAATTCTTTCTGGAGAGCTATTTGTTCTTTGAGTAAGGATTCATCATATTGCTCTGGTGTTGTTGTTTTTGACCTACAAATACATATATCAAAAAACATCATTAAAGCACAAAAAACTTAAATAAATTATGTTGGTGACTTTTAAAACTATCAACAACAAATTTTACTTACATTTTTGGGAAAATTATAGTTGTAAAAGTACACTAAAACCAAAATATAACCGCTCTCCGCCAACAAAATTTCAACTTACAAAAACGGAACTACGATCGCAATGTAGAATACATAAAATTGGAAATTTCGAAGATTGATCGAAACGAATCGAAACGCAGAATACCAAAGTTGCCAAACTGAAAAAATTTCGATTCGAGTCGAAATGCAGAATAGGGCTGAATAATTCTTTGATTAAGATTAGCGAGGGTATTCGGGAATTTATCTCTAACCGAAAGCACCACATCGTCAGTGTAGGCCACAACATGTACCGTCACTAGCAATTTATTCACTGCTAAGAGCCGGAAATAAATAATAATAATAGATAACTAAGTCTCTCTGTCTATTTTGAGTATTTATGGTATTGTTTTTAAGCCCAAAAGTTAACCAATTATTATTATTATCTGTGAAAGGGAGTTGTTTTATGTACATATATCGAGAGTACTAAGTTCATGAATGTACATGTGCATACTTACATATGTATAAGTTCTAGTGTAATGTCAAGTAACGAGAGGTGATCTCTACATCATAGTTTAGTATATGCTTTGAAACCCGGGTGCACGGATAAACAGTTATCGTGAAAACAAACTAATAATGATATGAAAAGTAATTAAGTAACTTTTTTCAATTTTACAACTTTTCGATACCACTTTAGTAAAAGTATTTGTCCCTTGTTTCAAAATAGGCGTCAGTCTCGGTGATTACCTCTTCATTATCTCAAATTTTTTCTCCAGTGGGCATTCGTTTTAGATCTGAGTACAAATGTTGAAATCCTGGAACTCTAATTTAGCACAGGGGATCGCAGTAGCGATGGGCACCTGTGGGAAATTTTTTTTTAAAGGTGGGCGTGGGGCAACTCTCTTATAAGTTGAATGGAAATATCTCCTAAACCACTAAAGCCATAATAAACAAATTTGACTAACACAAATATTCTGGTAACTTAGAAGAACAGTATATATGTATATTAAAATCTGTTCAAAACTACTAAAAACATAATAAATTACTAACTAAAAACGCCAGAGACTTTAAATTTTATCTCCGAGATGGTATGAGCGAGTTTTATCGGGGCCCGAACGACCGATTACGTCTATATGTAGTACGTGGCATTCTATTATATTTTTATGAGAAAAATCGGGCTATAACCACACCTACTTCCCATATAGCACAATTTTACACTCCATTTGATTTTTTCACTTTCCAGTACACAAATCGTAAAGTAATTAATATAACGAGATAACATTTTGCACTAATAAATCCTTTCAAGTGTGCCATCTTATAACAAAAAGTTGCCTAAATACAACATAAACTGATCAAGCCCCTAGGTAACGAATATATGGACTCCAGTATCTATAATCGACTTGACCGAAAATATCGGTCAATGTATGGAATATACAATTGAAACTAAGTGATAATCCTTTTCTGACAATAGTAAATCTGTATATCAAAAATGGGTTGAATTGGGTCAACCCTTTCCTGAGCCCTCATATTTTTAGATTTCCGAACTTCCAGAAGACACACTTTTCTCAAAAAAAGAGGCCAGTATATTTTCTACCACTATATAAAAGGCATTTTTTCCCTTGAAAGTCTTAGAGTCATCACAGCAGCTGTTTGCAAATTTCTCTGTTTCCTGACTCGTGTGCCTAGTCAAATAAGCAGTGTCAAAGTCCATGCAAAGTCCTCTTCGGTTAGGTGTAACCATCTTAAGACTTGCACTGGCCTTAAGACACTCTTTACGGACTCTACGGCTGTTCAAGCAGTTCGCGCATTGCGCCGCCTCTCCACCCGAATGGCCAACAAAGGATCGCTACGGTCTATAGGAACCCCTCAACCTTCATCCCGCTCCAATCCTTGTGCGTTACTACTTAGCCACTCCTGGTTCCTCGCACTATCTGTTCTGTGTGTCAGACCGGCATTTCCGACGTGTTCTGTCCTGCGCACCGCACGTGAGTGGAATATGGCGTACGTTGTCCCATGCTCCAAGAGTTTGACACGCAACACCCTACAGTGACATCGCCAACCAACGCCACAGTGCGAAACCGTCAAATGATCGTAGGGGATGAAGAAATTATCGGCACCTGTAATAGCTCGCCCGATATTACCATCGCTGGTGGTGGTCTGATAAATAGCACAACCTGGCCTATGATAACTCTCGCATCAGACCATCTGCCCATAATGATTTCGATTGTGATACCTCCCGACTTTTTTTCTTTGGACAAACGTACCTTCGTTAACTTTAACAAAGCTAACTGGGCCAACTTCACAGAATTTACCGAGAGCACCTTCACCGCACTACTCAGACCTATAGTTGTAACCGTTGACGAATGTCAATTCCGCAAGGTGATTGCAGTTGCTACTGCACACTTCATACATGTTGGAATCGCGAAACTCCGCCGCAATTTGCCAGTCGAAGTAGTTGTTTTAGCGAATGAGCGCGACACCTTACGCCATGTCAATTGCTGTGATGTTCGAATAAAATATCTCCTTTTGGATATTCGGTAAATGGTAAATCAACATAAGCGAACAAAATGGATAGAGCACCTTATGTCGTGGAACCTTTTCACCGGCGTGAGTAAGCTTTGGACTACTGTGAAGGCTTTGTCTAACCCGAATTCAATTCAATGACTATGCATCTTTGAACCCGAAGAAGTCCCGGAGATATTTTAGCCGACAATTACTACACACCCTCCGGTAGGCAAAGCCAAACGATGTGTTATTCGACGACTGTACAAAATACCAAAAGACTGCGGACCACGTAATATCGAAGGGAAGGTTCGGAGTGTCATCAATAAAGCAAAATTCTCTAAATCTATTGGCCCTGATGGAATAAACATGCTATGTTAAAGCACCATGCCTCGACGTTAGTAAGCTACCTCACCAAGGTCCTTAACCTGTCGCTGACCACTTTTCCAATAGCCGATGTGTGAAAAATCGGAAGAGTGGTCCCACTAATGAATCCTGGGAAAGCCGTCAACAAAGTGGAGTCTTATCGCCGATAACTCTCTTTTCCCCAAAAATGAACACACTCAGGCCTTACTACTCCCGACATTCACTCACCAACTGAGCCTGGCAAACCACTAGCATGGCTTCGCAAAGTGCACAGCACTTAGTGTGATTAATGCCTAGATAGTTCATGACCTCAACCAAAAACCGCCCTGTGAGAGGACTATTCTCGTAGCGAGGACATCGAACAATTCACGCTCTCTCCCGAGATAAAGAGGTAGACTATGAATTATCTAAGAGGTCGGCAATCATCCGTATTGTTTCGAGATACAAATTCCAAATTGAGAAGAATTAAACAGGGGTTCCGAAGAGTATTGTCCTCTCCACGTCGCTGTTTAATTTGTATATATTTTGAAAATCTCTCAACCACAAGATGGAATTTCCATCACCACGTACACTGTTGATTGCACGATAATAACGTCGCGACGCGTCGTACAATAGAATCGATGACATATGCTCAAAAGTAAACGGCTATCTCTCCGACCACTTTCGCTGCAAGGAGCCTCTCTCTCTTCTTCCCATTAAATCCATAGCGAACATATTCACAAATATCTAATATTAATATTGCAGTGGACGGCGTTGAATATCCGACTGTCAATAACCTTAAGATTTTAGGCGTGGCACTAGTCAGCCTTTCACTTCTTATACGACCGCGATTATTGCCAAAGTACAGTGTCAACAAAATCCTCAAGACGCTAGCCGGCATCACTGGGAAAAAGACAAAGGGACGTTGATGGCAACATACAAGGCAATCTGCCGGCCAGTCCTCAACTACGCCGCCCCAATATGGTCGCCTGGATGCAGTGAAACGGAGACGAGGAAGGTTCAGACACTGCACTGCGGTCTGTAACGGTATTCCTCTTCTATTGCTGAGGTCCGTATGCTGCCAGTTAAGGAGCACAATGAACTCATCTCCAAGCAGTTTCTGCTGGGGTGTTTTTGTATAAACCATTCCTGCAGTCGCCGCAAGCAAGAGGTATTTTCTCAAATACATCGACGACATAAAACAAGACCACCACACTACCCATTGTAAACGATAAGGAGTTGCCGCAAGAATCGAGAGTGACCCTTGCGTATTTTCGTCAACTCCTATTTATCCAGAACCGACCCGACCTACCAAATATATGTTCAGCATGTAAGTAGTCCCTGTCGTTCCGAACCCTTTGAAACAGCACGTTTCCGGTGACTACCATTCGATGACCTTGACGGGACGCAATCTTTGAGTAAGCAGCAGATGTCCCATGACGAAGAAGCCTTCCTCGGCAAGAAGCCATAGACATGAATACCTCCAACTTTCAGCAAAATTACTAAAACTGATGGCTGCATAGAACATTGTGTGCCCCCCTTGTTTCCAGTACATTTGTGCCAACGTTTTTTTCCAATCCTCGAAACAGTCTTTAAAGTCAATTCCTGCAACAGTCTACAATGCGCGTAGCATTTCACTTTTAATGTGAAATTGATTCAAAACGGTTTCCTCGGAGCGGTCGTTTGAGTTTGCTGAATAGTCATACGGTGGTTTCACCACGATACTGATTGAAAAATTGGCGAAAAACTCACGAAGAATCAATGCACTATGCGACGATGCATTATCGTGATGCAAAAAGCAAGAGTTATCGCTTATAATTTCGACCTCTTTTTAAGACTCAATAAGTATTCCTTATTGACAGTTTGGCCGATCGGAAGGAATTCGGACTGCACCACATCTCGATAATTAAAAAAACTGTCTATAACCTTGGTTTTTGACCCGCTTCGACGTGGTTTTTTCAGCTGCATCTCACTTTTGCCACAACACTTGGTCGATTTATCGCCTGTTTTCGGGTCGTTAGCAATAATCCAAGACTCTTTGCCAGTAATAATACGTTTCATGACATCCCGGTTTTTCGAAAAAATTAAGTGATTTTGGAACCAATACTGCCTTCAATTTTCTTAGATCCAAATTATCTTTTAAAATGGTTTTGCCTGATCCTTCCCATATTCCAACGAAGCCAGTAAGATCTTCGACTATTAATCGTCGATTCTCAAGCATCAATTATTTTATTTTATTGACTTGTTGATCAGCAGTTGATGTTGATGGCTGTCCTGGACGTGGTTCGTCGTCAACGGATTCTCGACTCTCTTTGAATTATTTGTACCAAACAACAACACTTGCTCACAAAAACAATTATCACCGAAGGCCTTTTCCAACATTCTGTCACCGACAGTCATACCAACCTAGCAAAATATATATCGACGAATGGGTTTTCGCGCAAAATTTAAATTAAAAAGTCTTACTATTTTTTGCCCACAGCAAAAATTTTCCTTACCTATTTAATTAAGTCGTCATATGTTATGTGATAAGAGTTGTTGTTTCGATTCACTACTTCCTAAGCCTTGACGCATTGAACACATCTTGTGCAAATCAATTGTATTATTTGTATACGTTTTACAAAAAAAAGTTAACAATTGTAGTGGTAATGCATTTACACAAAATTTAAAAAAAAATTATGTATATATACATCCATACATATGTATATAACGTTACACAGCGTACACTCTCACGTATTTCACAGCCATGGCAGCCTGCGAACCCCACTCCCTGCTGCATATTCTTCTTTTCTTTATTTGCTTTGATGGAGTACATTCTTTATGAACTATCGCATTTTGGCAACAGCCTGTAAAACTTCGATGGAAAAAAGCAAATGCGTTATCTAGTGTATTTTTCCATGGCTTCGTTCTCGAATCCTCGAATTCAAGGTGTCCCCCAGCTCCGACGCCCAAAACGATATGATACTAGAAAGAATAATAAACAGAGAAAATAGATCAATAATAAAATAGATACGTATGTATATTATAATGTTTGCAAACACTTACAGGTTCCGCATATTCACCGTTATTAATGTAACAACCGTACTTCTTATTGTCGGCGTACATATGGATTTCGGTTGGAGTCCATACTAGTGTAAAGTTGTGATAGCCATTTGCGTCGAAATCCATTCCGGTGGCCATATGACTTGTACGAACGAAATATAATTTATCTTTATTAGGTCGGCCATTTAATATTACTGGGCCACCACGTATTCGGTTATTTTCAATATCTACTGATGTGGCAAAAGCTATTCGGAGTTGTTTTCGCGCAGTACAACTGAGATTGTCGGGCACAAGCATCATATCTATATATGTATGTATGTATAAAGAAGCGCATAATTCATATTTCAAATATTAGAACTATTTTTCCACTTACAGGGGAATAGCCAATCACCGTAGGGCAGTGTTGCATATATTTCAATACGTCCATATGTAAAACTGAATTTACCATTTGTGTCGATTCTCGCCGTGTTTACTGGTGGGGGAAATGCATATGTCCTGTTTGTATGATGTACATATGCGCAAGTAAAAGTATTGTTTTCATAGCAAACAGGCTGTTTACAACTATAAAGACAGACAAAGATGAAAACTTTTAACATAGGAATGGTGCTACGAGGTTTGACAATTAAGTAATGAGACTGCTTTTATTGCCGCGCTTGTGGTAAACCTGTGTCCTTTAAATTCCCTTTCTCTTTTTGCGGCATCCCTCCCCTCTCCATTGATATATGTACCAACGCTCTAGCTTGTTTAGTTCGCCTGCTGCGTCAAGTGGAGTAGACGTGTGTTTGTAGTGCTCGTCACGAAAATGGAAAAACGAAATCAAGAGCAACGCGTCGCGATAAAATTTTGCGCCAGATTGGGCGAAACAGCTTCGGAAACGTACGCTAAAATTGTAAAAGTGTATGGTGTTACTGCTCTTAGTCGTGCCCAGGTGTTTCTGGTTGTCACCGCGCGCCCCCCGTCCAAAAAAAGCTCATTTGAGCAAGTCGATGGTGAAAACGATGGTTATTGCCTTTTTTGATAGCCGTGGAATCGTCCACAAAGAATTCGTTCTACCGGAGAAAACTGTGAATCAAGTCTACTATTGCCAGGTACTCGAAAGATTGTGAAAACGAGTCAACGGGTGCGCCCAGACATCGCTCGTAACTGTATCCTTCATCACGACAACGCGCCGTGCCACACTGTCCTCAGCGTGTCCAAGTATTTGGCCTCTAAAGGGATCGCCGTGTTGCAACAGCCGCCTTATTCGCCCGACATGTCACCCTGTGACTTTTTCTGTTTCCTAAAACCAAATCGGTGGTCAAAGGAACCCATTTTAAGTCGATTACAGACATCCAGGCGGCCGTGACGAGGCTACTCGCGGACATCCCAGTCGAAGCGTTCCAGAAATATTACGAAGCATGGAAAACGCGCTGGAATCGCTGTATAGCTGCCCAAGGGGATTACTTTGAAGGGGATGGCAGAGTTGTAGGATATTTTTCAAATATACGGTTTTTATGGAATCAGTCTCATTACTTAATTGTCATACCTCGTATTAGACAATTCAATTGTTTTTGTTGCTTTAAAGACTGGAACGAATAGAAATATTTTCTATAAAAATGTAGATACTACAAATTGCTGTATTTTATGTTTGAATTTCATTTTTCTTATGAAGCGTAGCACGAAACGAAAGTTTTTTCAAGTGGATCTCTTGACCGTAGCACCTTTACTATCGTCAAGAAAGTACAAGTATAGTAATTTCTCTAGCCCTGGTCTAGGCCAGTTCAAGTTTTTCAAATAATATATATTTGTTTTTTGCCTAATGTACCCTTTAAGGTTTTAAAACATGACACAAAACATTGTTAAAAATCCTATCCAATTTTTAAGTATTTTTTCAATCAGAAGTCGATCGTACTCAAAGACTATTACACGTATCCACTTAGTAAGGTCTATCCGCTTTTAAGTAGCGCGAACCTAGAAGGAATCATCGGAGGTTCTATAAAATATATATATGGATAGTCGAAAAAGTCTGTTCGTATTTCTAATCATAACTTCAACTTATATATTTTATATTTATACTAATAAATAAATAAAGAAATATGTACCATTTTGGTCGACCACTTTTTGCCATTTTTCCGTAGAGACATTATTCTAAATCGAAATTTTCAGAACGGAAGCGAGCGAACCATTGTTGTGCTACAGACACTGATACAGCATCGTCTCCGTAAACTTTACAAATTTCATTAGTGGCTTGCTTGACATTCTTCCCTTTTTTATCCAAAAATTTTAAAATACAGCGAATTTCTTTATTTTTTCATTAATATTTGAACAGCTGTAACTTCTTTTCAACTTCCTTGAATTTATTATGAATCTTAAAATCCCACCTTTTCAACACTATACACGATATTGGTAGCACTGGAGATATACGACTGCAACGACATCTATTGACAAAATACGAAAATACTTTTTCGACTACCCAATATCTAAACAAAAATAACCGTGGCGAGTTGAGTCGACTTGCAATGTCCGTCTGTCTGTGTTTCCGTTCGTATACTTGTCTGTTTGTATGTACGTGAACCAGTCTCACGTTATTTTCCCCCCAAAAAATTTCTAATCTGACAAGATAACTTCACATTTGGCGTAGGTTTTTTACTGTCTAAGGCAAAAATGCAATCTCCGATGAAATTAGTCAGATCGGAGATTATTTTGATGGCTGAATACTGGCCTAACCTGAACTTAAGTTCTATGGAAATAGCTGAAAAATATCTATTACCCTATTACAATAAGTAAGAGCACACTGAAAGATATGGAACTGAAATCCACACAATTTTAAGCGATTTTCAGTATAATCGCTTTAAAAGTTCTTACTTTTTGAGTTCAATTGTTGCTTTATTTTTCGCCTTCAATACTATTAAAGGAGTTATTAGCAAAGTTTCACTTTTTACAGTCATACACGAATTGTCATCCCTTACAGCTGTAAAGTCCTCAGATCGATCACCTATTGCATTTGAGTGAAGATAATTTCCACGATTCCAATTGGATAGTTCTGGTGATTTGAAAAGCTCTTCAAAAATCAACTCATTTGGTTTGAATATTCTTCCAGAAGGTTTTTTATCTATAAAAACTTTAGTTTCGCTATTTTTAATAAAACCATCGGCATTTAGCTGTGGTTTAGCTGCGGTACATGGATCGATCGGTTTGTCGGCTTCCTTAATAGTTTCAAGAATGATATTGTTTTCCAAGAGCCTTACACTATCGGTTCGTGAGTATATACCCTCTTTATGCATTATTAATACATTTATTTTCACTTTAGTCTTATTTTGCAGTTTACGAGCGACTTGTTTAGTTGTCCAACGATTGTTCATTGGTTTAGTTATCAAATCCAATAATAACGGGCATTGTTCATTAATCTCAATGTTATATATTGCCATAGTGATTCCATCTTCATCTGTTTAAATTAAAATAGGAAATTAGTTTAGTTTAAATTACAAAAAATATTAGAGTATAATATGTGTAAAAGTTTCAACGATAGACGCAGCTTATTTGAGGCGAAAGAAGAACGCCGTTATTGGTCCCTACTTTTTGTATGATTTTGAGAGACGTAACGTGAATTGGTTATGTTTATTCGTTTTGATCTATCAATTTGCAACAGATTGGGTATCCGTATCGATAATATTGACACTTTAGGTTCTTTTAGTCATTAGGAAATATTAAGATACGAAATAACATCATAATTCCAAATGATGATTTCCGACTAACGAAGTAGAAAAACAGAGAGAACTCTTTACGTTAATATGTCGATATAAATAAATAACGCAGAGTTTGCTTATGTTCTCTTCAACGCGATCTCCTGCTTGGTAAATATAATTATGTTAGGGTAATTTTCTTGGAAGACTCAAATTATTTTTTTGTACTAATACTGGAACAGTATTTATGAGCAGTCGTTCATGCGTAATTTAATAAAAAAAAGTTTATGAATTAATTATAAAAAATTGTAACAAATTTATTTCAATAAATGCGGAATATGTATATACATAGTATGGAGAATTTTTGTTATGTATTTATATAGCATAGACACGCACATAATCAACAATCAGTGATGGGTTGGTCCAAGTTGATTTCCAATTGCCTCGATCGCGCCAAAAATTCAGTGCTGCTTTGGGCGATGTATTTGCCCAGGGCTTTGATAAGCAATCATCCGGAAAATCACCATGTCCACCAGCAGCGACACCAAGTGTAATGAAGAACTTCAATAGAGAAATGAATTAGAAGACGAGAAAAAACAATTAACTATAAATATACTATATAAGAAAGGTTTTAGTATTTGTGGAACGGAATAATAAGTAATTTTGGCAGTCCACTGATATTGAGTACTCCGTAGTTCGTAAGGTCTGTTAAAATAAATCAGCACATCAAATTTGCCTTTTAGATAAAGGCTCATTAAAAAAGCGGTTGCTATAGTAAAAAAATTTGAGAACGTAATAACTATACGATCGCGTCTGAGATAGAACGATAGCTTTTAAAAATTTACGACAAACTTATTTGCTGCGAAAACATACTGACGGACATCACATATCACATCACATATAAGATCAAAAATGTAATAAAAGACATGAGACACGCGGACTATCTGCGAGAAAAGTACTATCGAAGCTCAGTTATTTGCTCAGGAAATCCGTCTCCGGATTGAAAAAATAAATTTGCTGAGTGAGCTAAATGTTAACTCCGCCGATGCCTATAAAAAGTAAACATGTTAATATACATATTAACACAAAGGGAGCGCATTTTGAAAGCACTTTATATAATTCGATAAGTATCCACACTCCCCTGCAGCCCGCAACTGGTGTCTTTACTTTACTTAAACGCTTAGTAATAAACCAATTAAAAGCAAACCTCTTGATCCAATGGTGCCATATGATTTCCATTTGTCCATGCATAGTTATGACCCATTTCGTGTTGAGCGAATCCGCCATCTATACTACCATATTTTTGTCCATCCACTTCAAAGCTTAAACGTTGATCGTCCCATGTTAGCGAATAAATATGAAATGTTTCACCAAAATGAGCATCACGGCTAGTATTCACCATAAATGTATTGCGATAACTCGCTTCGGGGCGTAGTACGGCACCGCCATAGAGTACACGACCGCCCATTTCAATGCCACCACTAGTTTGTAGATTCAGATTGCTGCGTATGAATGCTATACGCATTTGACCTGAGGCATATGCTTGTTGGCCATACAAATTGGCGAGCGGTTCCAACAGCAGAACTTAATGAAAAAGAAAGTTTAACAAAAATATAGTTTAATGCACAATCAGTTTTCACTGTCAGAAACCTACGCGGGAATAGCCAGTCGCCTTGTGGCAATTTGGCGCGCACTTCGACGCGTCCGTATTTGAAGCTGAACGCGTGTTTGGTGTTGATACGGGCAGTGAGTATGGGTGGCAGCACGACACGTCCGAAGGCTTGACGCTTACATTCGATATCAGAATTCTGATAGGCGGTACATCTGCAGAAAATTGATATGATTATAGCTAATAGAAATATACTTTTGTGCTGGTCAAACTCACCTTACACCTAAATTTAAATTTCCCCTACGTATGTCAGCATCCGGGTTATCATTACCCCAAATGCGCGGTTCTATCTTTAGCATGCCATTTGTAATTTCTGCATTCGTATCGTATAAAACGAATTCGGCATCGGCAATATCGAGCGGCATACGCACTTCGTAACGCCAGCGTGTTGCATTTAATTCGTTGCCGTTAAAATTTTCCTCAAATATAAGTTCACCACGACATGCGTTACGATTACGTATTGTCGTCAATGTTGGCTCACAAACGTCATTTCGGGGATCTATGGCCGGCGGCGTTTCGGTTGTTATTACTACAGGTTTTTTATCATGAACTATTTCGTTTATAGCTATGACTCCTGACGGCACCTCACTTACCATGATCGGCGAGGACATACTACGAAAACGGTTCTTATTAAACTGTACGTCAGTCCATAAATAAATGGTATCGTCTTCGCGTAGACGACGTTTGATCTCAAGGATCCATCGATTATTGGTTTCCGTTCTAACGCGACCGGAAAACTCGCCTTGCTCGAAAGCTTTGAATGGCCGATTACGATTTACATTGAATGCCACATTTTCGATGCCCGCCTCATCTGTTTTAATAATAGTATTTCAATATTGTGAGTTTGCATCTTCTCCAAATAATGTTGCAAGATATTAGTAATACAATACAGTCCATATAACCATTTTTAAGTGCTAAAGTATAATTTAGTGTGTGTTAACACGGGTTTCTTGACAACAGTTGATAGAAGTTAGCAAAGTAGTGAGATTTAGTGTGAAACATGGTGCAGTATTTTATTAGGTGAAGTTAACGATCGGGATTTACCACCAGTGCTGAAATAAGCCTTCAGATTTCTGGGGCATTAATTTTGTAATGAAAGCTCGATAGAATACAACGGCTTTTTATATCCTGAACGGGGTATATTAAGTTTGCCATCCCGGTTCGCGAACGCGCGGTCTGTCTGTATATACGCGAACTAGTCTCTTATAGCCCTGACAGACGCGCAAAATTAATGCGCCTTAAGCAACGCTAATGCGCATTGAAATTTTATGGTGGCTGACGGCAGACTTGTGCATTTAGACAGCTGATAGTAAAATTTGTTTATTTATTAAAAAAAAAGTGAAATAAAAAAATGAATAAGATAAATTATTAATAGAAATTTTGGTATTTTTGGAAAATCAATATAAATTTAGCGAAAAAATTCGTTTATTATTAACTACGTAAAAACACAATAGAGTGAAATTAAAAGCAATAATTGATTGTAATGCGGAAAAAGTGTGCGAAAAAGTTAAGAATATTGGAAAAATGGAAAGCAAACTGTGCGTTGTTTATTTTCTGCAATTTAAAAATGTTAAAATTTGTTTTTGTCAATATACTTGCCCATACTTTAATTAGCAATATAAAACTGCTTACCTCTGATGCTGCAAAGGCAAAGGAGGCAGCAGACTTCAAGCGAAAAAACGTCAAAAAATAGCAAAAATCGGCCATTTTTGAGCAGTGTTGCCTACTCAAATTTGGTAAATTCAGCAAAATGCACGAAATTCTTGGGCATTACAAACTTGCATTGGTCCAATTTGCAAGTAAATGTGAATTAAGCCCGCCAATGCATATTAGCGCTGTCATCTGTCAGGACTATTAGTTTCTGAGATATCGATCTGAAACTTTGCACATGTCCCTTTCAACCCAAGAATCTGCTTATTAGTCGGAACCGTCGATATCAGACGGTATAGCATTTTCGGCCATAAACACTGTACGATAAAAATCAAGGTCTTGTACGGAAAGCCTTTTTATTTGTGCAGTGTATTCTAGCTTTGATACAACCGAAGTTAATATTTTTTAGTTTAGTTACAGTTTACATGTTTAATGCATAATTAATTCTCTTGAATTACCATTCGCGTTAACTTAATAAATATAGCATTTGAATAAAGCTACTTAATTGTGTTAAATACCAAAGAACAATGTGAAGATATACCATAGCCACCCATACCAAAACTGTATGGTGAGAACTGAAAATCTTAACTTAGACGCGATTAATGTTTTCTGATACCGAATTGAATTTTAAACATAGAAAAATACGTACTAAAATTCGTACTGAAATAGCTGATTTTAAAGTCAATATAGTTTTGTGAATTTTAACATATACATATGTACAATACAATACTAAAATTAAACCTAAACTTTTTGAAGCAATTATAACAGACGACATAACCTTCCGGATCTCTCCACTAATTTCTTGTTCTCAGCACAGTTTTCGTAGAGGGAAATCTACAATAACTAACTTGCTTGAATTTGTATCACATATATCAGCTGGCTTTAGGGAGAATAAGAATATTGATGTTATATACAGTAAAGCTTTTGATAAAGTAAACCATTCAATTCTTTTGAATAAACTTGATCTTCTTGGTTTTCAACCAATATTTCTAAAATGGGTTGCTTCTTATCTTAGCAATAGAATTCAACAAGTCTTATTTAACGATACTTTTTCTGACATCAATGATCCTTCAGGCGTTCCACAAGGTAGCCATCTTGGTTCAATTCTGTTCTTGTTATTTATTAATGACATATCATCTGTTGTTAAGTTTTCAAAAGTCTTATTATATGCTGACGATGTAAAACTTTTTAAAACGTATGCTTCAAACAGCGAAAGACGCCAGTTGCAAACAGACTTAAACAACCTAGTTTCTTGGTGTGATAGAAATGACATGCCATTGAACCTTAAAAAATGTAAAACAATGTGCTATTCACGTAGATCTGTAGACCCAACTTCATACACAATACAAAACTTTAGGTTGGAGCAAGTATGCAGTTTTGTTGATCTGGGAGTAACTATGGACCCCAAACTCAATTTTAATCTTCACGTATATTCCACGGTTTTTAAAGCTAAAGGCGCTCTTAGTTTTGTTAAACGTTGGTCTAAAGAAATTAGAGATCCGCTTGCCACAAGAATTCTTTTTACATCTCTGGTGAGGCCTATATTAGAGTGTGCTTCTGTGGTATGGAACCCTAGTTACCAAGTCCATTCGGATAAGTTAGAGTCCGTTCAAAAACAATTCTTACTTTTTGCCTTAAATCATTTGCATTGGGATTCCAGTTTAAATCTTCCCCCTTACACTAACCACTTAAAACTTATAAATCTCCAGACACTCGCTAGTCGTAGGGAGATGCTTGGTATAATATTTCTTGTAAAACTCATGAATGGGTCAGTCTGTAGCCCATCTCTCTTATCTGATATTAATTTTAACGTCCCCGCTCGCTCTACCAGGCACTTTAGACCCTTACTTTTGAAATTTTCTAGAACAAATTTTGAGTTAAACGAACCATTCCGCCGTATATGTCATGATTTCAATTTTCATTCCAGCACATTTGATTTAACAGACTCACTTTTTACAATTAAAAAAATTATTTTATCTACTCTTAGCAAGTAAAATTATAAACTTTAATTTAATTCTTAATTTTGGCTGTAGAAATTTTTGTTTCTGTAGCTGAGCAGCTTAAGATCGCAACGCTTAAAACACTCTTGCCTTTTATGACTCGGCTAATTCCGCTTAATCGCGGATTGCGCCCCTCGCGTCGGTTGGGCGGGAGGAGGGTAACCGTTGGGTATTATTATTATTATTATCAAGATTAATAAATGAGGAATGCACCGTGACCTTAGGTCTATTGTGCCCTGCTACCAGGTCTATGGCTAAGTGCTCTATACGATACGATCCTAATACCACAGAAGTATAATAGTATACCATATCATATAGAATTTTTCTTTGAGTTTGAATCTAAAGTGATGCCTGCTGTGGTGCAGTGTCTGATTTATGAATTTATGTATTAGGTTAAAAAAATTTTCCTATGAAATCGATCATAATCAATTAAAGACTGGTAGTTATCTCCATTAGCCTCACAAAATCCGGACAGATTTATTGTGAGCTAGCCCAGAAAATAATCATAGGTGTTGGCGTCGCCCTGTACGCTCTTCGTCTTCAACACGTTCACGGCTGCCTTGGAACTCACTATACCACTTGTAAACATTTCTTTTAGACATAGCCTCATCACCAAAGGCTCTCGGCACCATCCTCAACGTATTCGCAGCAGAAAATTGATTCCGTAAACAAAATTTAATGCAAATTCTTTCGACATCGCAAAAAACGAAAAACTCACTTTTAGCAGCTTACAAAACGACACGTATGTATCTCAAACACTGATGAATATTTTGACATGAAATTTGACGTAAATGTGACTGACAGTACTACCAACTTAAAAAAGAAAATAATTCTCCAAATCCTTCGACGCTCGCAGTTTAAATTCAAATGTCACCTTATTTTTTGGGCACAAGGTAATTAACGAATTCGATTTTGACAATAAGTTTTAAGTCACTCTGAAGTTTGAAAGAGTGAGTGTAGGCTTTCTTGAAAAAATTATTGTTTTTTTTTTTTTTTGGTAAAGCCGTCATTTTGTCCTGAATCAAAATTTTTACTAGTCCTTCGGTCATTACCTGTTCTCTTCTGCGTCAGTAATTTTTTTTGGCTTTCAGATTTCAGATAATTAAGCGCAAAAACATTGGAGATCGATTGAGACACAGGATTTTGGCTTAAACCGACTTAAGCTTTTTAAAAAATTGCGGCCAAAATGTTTATGTTATATTTTGTTGAAACTGCGTACACACTGTGCAATCCTGCATTCCAACAATTAACATAAAACAAATTCGCAATAATTAAGCAATATCTGTATTACCAAGAGTTTCATATATGCACATAAGTATGTAGACTCAAGTGCAATTTCATATATGGAAAAGGTTATCACTAAAAATTTGATTTCGGAAGAAATGACAGTGATTGAACGTATGCTCTCCTCACCAGCGAATTAATAATAACGTATACCACACAGCATATTTACAAACATATGTACATATGTACATATGTATGTATATACATATTCTTAGATACATTATTTAAACATACATATAAACAATATATATATGTACATTGCATGTATGCATGTCAACAATTACTAATTATGTTTTGCTTTTAATGTTTATATGAAGCTTTATTGTTAGCCACAAACAGCACCAGCACCTAAAGTTTTTCCCCGTTTAAAGAAAAGTACATGTAAAACCCAAAACCAACTAAATAGTATTTACTTAAATGTATGCATATGTGCATACAGAGTATAGAGTATATATAGTATATCACTCACGCGGTATCGAAACTATGAATCCTTCTCCTTTCAGCTCCACTTCAACTGGTGGTATTTTGTAAGCAAACCCATTTTGAATACCATAACAGCACAGAAATACGAAGGATATGCTCCACAGCCATAAGCGCATCTTCATTTTCTTGGAATATCACGAAACACAATAAAAAAAATATTAAATGAAAAACGACGAACTGCCAGTAGAATTTATGGTACACGTTCAAGCAAAGGTTGTTTTCATACTGATTGTGAGATATACTTTCTGACTAAAAGGCGATTCACAACACAGATGAACTTAATCGGAAGCGGTGAAACAGCTGAAATTCTAGCCACAACAAGTTTTGAGTAAAACCGGTGAGAATTCAATAGATTCAAGCTACCGATCGGTAGCTCAGTGAGAATTATTCACAAGATATCTCTTTTCACTTCGGTTTCGGGAAATACCGAGTTAGCTATGTGCTGCGCTTTGTAATTGATAAGGGAGATAACACGAAACTGAAAGAAATTTTAAATAAACAAATAACAGGCTTAAATACTACAATTTTGTTTAGTTTACTGACCTATGACGCGTGTGTACGCTTGACAAATGTAAAAAATACTCACTACGAGTAAAATCAATCACACCCACGCATATTTTTCCGAGCTTAGTAAGGTTTATTAGTCAAATGTCAGCTTCAAATATCGATTTTCTAACAGGTAGACCAAAAAGCACATAATGTGTTAGAGAAAAAACAAATATTTTCTTATGAAATTCGGTGGTTTCTGTGTAGGGAATTACACCGATGAAAGGAAATTTCTAACTTTTCGTGGAAGGCGAGGTTGTGAGCCGATTTTCACCTATATTTCGTACATGTCATCAGAGTGTTAAGAAAATATTATAAACCGAATTTTATTGAAATCGGTTGAGTAGTTCCTGAGATATGGTTTTTGATCAATAAGTGGGCGACGCCACACCCATTTTAAATTTAAAAAAGCCTGGGTGTAGCTTCTTTCTGCCATTTCTTCCGTAAAATTTAGTGTTTCTGACGTTTTTTGTTAGTCCGTTAACGCACTTTTAGTGATTTTCAACATAACCTTTGTATGGGAGGTGAGCGTGGTTATTATGCGATTTCTTCCATTTTTGAACTGTATATGGAAATGCCTGAAGGAAACGACTCTATAGAGTTTGGTTGACATAGCTATTGTAGTTTCCGAGATATGTGCAAAAAACTTATAAGGGTGTGGGGCCACGCCCACTTTTCCAAAAAAAATTACGTCCAAATATGCCCCTCCCTAATGCGATTCGGTTTGCTAAATTTAACTTTAATATCTTTATTTGTGGCTTAGTTATGACACTTTATAGGTTTTCGGTTTTCGCCATTTTGTGGGCGTGGCAGTGGGCCGATTTTGCCTATCTTCGAGTTTGACCTTCTTATGGAGCCAAGAAATACGTGTACCAAGTTTCATCATGATATCTCAATTTTTACTCAAGTTACAGCTAGCAGGACGGACGGACAGACGGACGGACGAAAAGACAGACATCCGGATTTCAACTCTACTCGTCACCCTGGTATATATAACCTTATATCTGACTCTTTTAGTTTTAGGACTTACAAACAACCGTTATGTGAACAAAACTATAATACTCACCTTAGCAACTTTGTTGCGAGAGTATAAAAACATATACCACAGCATTACTCAAAGTATTGCCCGTCGGAGGCTATAACACTCTTCTATCATTCTGACAATTTGTGGATTTTATGCCGAAGGAACTGCGCCGGCTTAACGGAATGACTCAAGCAAGATACCCTGTTCTGCTGTGAACAGCATTCCAGTGAGTGCGCTCTGCATCGACCGGAACAATTGACAATCAGAAGGGTCAAGGTCTGGGCTATAAGGCGGTTGAGGCAACACTCCCATGACGTATTTCTGCCGTCTGTCTAGTCGCAAGTTCCGGCCCATTTTCGGCATTCGCTCACTTGAATGTTATGGTTGGTGTCTTTTTCATTCCCCGTTAATGGTTTTACCATTCTAATAATTCATCGTGTACTCGTTATTCAAGCCGAAACCACCACTTTTAAATTGTTCAAGTCACTTTTAGCATTTTCGCATAGCTACTCGTAGAGTATGTTCACAATAAACTTCCACTAAAATAACCACCAATGCAGGAAAACTCTCCGCTAAAAGAATTTTTCAGACACAAAGTTCAAAATATTTGCGTGAAAAAATCACATTCTCTTGAGGTTTGAGAACAGCCGCTGAGACAGATTTGGAGTATAAAATAGTGATTTCTATTTCTGAATATATTTTTTCGATTTTATTATAATTTGAAGTTCTGATTCCTAATTATTGCTTACACTGAAACTTAAACTTGAATCTCGAATATGCTCGTTAAAATAACTCAAACCTTAACATCAAACCAATATATACTTCTGGAACATGTTGTGAAAGTATTAAAATACCTGAAATCTCTGACTGGGTTTATTCGAAACTGCTCGAAACCGTCGAAGTACGCTTATAACTCCAAAGCAAACTTCTCCACTTAGAAAAGATATTTTTCTACCTTCTGAGATGAACGGATTTCCTGGCCTATCTGTAGAGAATATCCTTATGTTTGCTGACAAAGGTCGAAGCTTACAAGTCGATTAGGAAAGACCGATGGAAGAAGGCTTATAAATGTTGCATAAAGCTAAAAATCGTCCTATCAAAAACAAAGTCGACAGCTTGCCATTGCCCGACGAAAGTCGACCGTTGCAATATTTTGCTGGTAACAAAATCACCATTTTTATTATGATATTTCACTAAACACAGTTAAAAAGGGATAAGAAACTTGGGTAAGAGCTTTTATACAAAGGATGTTCAAAATATGATGTCAAAATAGCTGTTAAAAATTTATAAAAAAATGGAAAATAATTAGAAAACAAGAAGGTTTGTTAGAAAAACGAAAATCATTATATTGGGTAGTATTTTTGTATTTCTATTCAAACTTCAAGTTATTATACTCTTGCAACCAGTTGCTACAGAGTATTATTGTTTTGTTCACCTAACGGTTGTACATGCGTATCATATAAGACTAAACGAGATACATACAGGGTTATATACATATAAATGAACAGGGTAACGAGAAAAGCTGAAATCCGGTTGACTGTCTGTGTGTGAGGGCGTGGGTCCGCCCTCTAAGAAGTTTAATCTGCATATCTCCTAAACCTCTTAAGTTACAACAACCAAATTTGCTCAGCGCGAATACTACAAAAACTCCTACCTATAGTGTGAAAATGGACGAAATCGGATGAAAATCCCGTTCGTTCCCAATATAACGGTTCTGTTCAAAACTATTAAAAGCACAATAAATTAATAACTAAATATGCCAGAGACATTAAATTTTACCACCGAGATGGTACAAGATAGCCTTATGGGAGCCGGTGTGGAAATTGGATGATGGGCTTGGCACCCCCCACTTTTTGGTGAAATCCTATATCTCGGGACCCGACTGACCGATTTCGAAAAAATTTGGTACGTGACATTGTTTTCATATTCTTAAGTGACGTTGTGAAAACGAACGAAATCAGACAATAACCACGCCTACTTTCCATATAGCACAATTTTAAATTCCATTTGATTCGTTCAGTTTATAGTACGCAAATCAAGAAGCAATTAAGGGGTTAGAGGCAGTTAGAATTTTCAAAAAAAAAATTATTTTGTTTTTGCATTTTCGTTAAGTGTAATATCTTAATCCGCCATTTAGTTAATTTTTGAAGAAAAAAAATCCTTCAATTAGGCCCGAGTTTATCCATTTATAAAACGAACTTTTTTTTGTCCAATTGATTTTAGATGAATCTCCAAGTACCTTTTCTTGGAACTGGGTCAACACAAACAACAGCTGTAACTTCAACTTCCTTAAATTTATTATGAATTTATTATTGGTAGCACTGGAGATATACGACTGCAACATCTATTGACAAATTATGAAAAGACTTTTTCGACTACCAAATATGTAGTATATGGGGGTTGGGGTAGTATCGACCTGATTTTATCTATTTTTGCTCATCCCACATACTACTAATCAAAAAAATGTTCCCTAAGTTTCATAAAGGTATCTTACATACAATCGTCAATCATAAGGAACAAAGTGGATTTTCGAAATCCTGGTAATAGTTAAAAAGGGGGTAGGTCACGTTTTCGCCCAATTGTATCTATTTTAAGCACAAAGATATACTATTATAAGTATAACATATTCTGTAATTTTCATTGAGATAACTCAAATAATGACCAATATATGCGGTATATAGTTTGAAAATCTTTATTTTAGGTATATAGCAGCTCAGAGAAATTTTGACTCGATTCAATCCATTTTTGATCCAATGAAATTTTGTTAGGAAAGCGTTCTGCCTGAACGAAAAGTCAAATATAGATAACGGGGTCTAAATATTCGGTATCTAGGGGCTAGAACAGTTTTTGTTGGATTTAAAAAAATTTTGTTGTTAACCGTAACGTTATATGGAGAGTGAGCGGGGTTATCTTAGATTTCCTCCATTTTCAAGCTAAGAAAAGCAAAACATTTGTTCTCCGTCTAAGTAGATGCTCTAACGGCATTCATAAGGTGTTGGACGGTTTCCAATAAAATAATTTGATTGAAGTAATGAACGAATGCTTAATTTACGGTAAATCTTATTATTTTAAGAAAATGTATTATAAGAATTGTGAAATTTGTCCACATTCCGAATCAGGTGAAATGTTCCTAAGAAAACACCAGGTACATCGTTCGAAGAAATACGTTTTGACGAGCAATTGCCTGATGAACCAACCAAAATATTTATTTGCGCAGAGCCGAAAGAACGAAAACATGCCGATGATCGCTTTTTTGAACAGATAAAGGATGAGCAAGTAATAATGCAAAAATATTTGGAAAAATCGCTGGAAAAAAATATTATTTTATATAAATCTGTAAGTATAATACTTGAAGAAAACAACATGCTTTATTCAATAAATAAATACCTTATACTTAGACCTTCGATGCCTGTACACAGCAAATACTACTGTGTCCAAAAAATAAATAACATTTGAATTTAAATTGCGCGCGTCGAAGGATTTGGAGAATTATTTTTTTTTAGGTTGGTACTCGTAATACAGTCAGTCAGTCACATACATATGTCAAACTTCATGTCAAAATATTCATTAGTGTTTAAGATACGTGTCGTTTTGTGAGCTGCTAAAGGTGCGTTTTTCGTTTTTTGCGATGTCGAAATTTGTTGAGCAAAGAATTTGCATTAAATTTTGTTTACGGAATCAATTTTCTTCTGCGGATACGGTGAGGATGGTGCAGAAAGCCTTTGGTGATAAGGCTATGTCTAAAAAACATGTCTACAAGTGGTATAGTGAGTTGCAAGGCGGCCGTGAACATGTCGAAGACGAAGAGCGTCTAGGGCGACCATCAACCTCAACTGACGAAGCTCATGTTCAAGAAATCAAAGATTTGGTGTTGAGAAATCGTCGATTAACAATTATAGACCTTGCTGATGAAGTTGGCATATCGAAGGGCTTAGCCAATACCATTTTGAAGGATGTTTTGGGCCTCAAGCGTGTCAAATCTCGAGTGGTACCGAAAACATTGAATTTTTTTGGAAAAAAGGCGTCGCATTGAAGTGTGTGAAACGATACTTTCCGACTACCAGGGTGTCATGAAATGCAGTATAACTGACGGTGAGACTTGGATCTATGCTTACGACCCCGAAACAACCGATCAATCGAGCGAATATCGTACCAAAAGAGAGCCGAGACCAAAAAAATCGCGCCAAAGTCGCTCAAAAATCAAGGTTATATTGACTTTTTTCTTCGATTATCGTGGTGTTGTGCATTATGAATTCCTTCCAACCGGTCAAACAGTCAACAAGGAATATTATTTGAACGTTATGCGTCGTTTGCGTAACGCTATCCGCCTAAAAAGGTCGGAATTGTGGAAAGAAAATTCTTGGTTTTTACACCACCATAATGCACCATCCCATACTGCCCTCGCAATCCGTGATCATTTCGCCAAAAATGGTCGGTTCCGCAACCAACATATTCACCTGATCTGGCGCCGTGCGATTTCTGACTGTTCACCAAGCTCAAAAGACCGTTCCGGGGACACCGTTCTTATACGATAGAGGAGATTCAAACCGCAGCGAAGACGGAACTGAAGGCCATCCCGGAAAGTGACTACAACCAGTGTTTCGAAGATTGGAAAATCCGTTGGCATAAGTGCATTGCATCGGGAGCGGATTACTTTGAAGGGGATGAAATTGATTTGGAAGAATAAATAAAGTATTTTCAAAATAAATACAATGTCACCTTTTTTTTTGGGCACATTAGTACTTAAGTATGTATGCATATCTGAATTCAGTTGTATTATCGGGTAATAAAATAATTCATTATTGCATTTCTTATATGGTAGCGATTCCATTATAGTTTGTATCACCAACTGCAATTTTCTTTGAGGCTGTTGTCTGATTGCCGAAACCAACACTGATTGATCTTACTTTTTAAGAGTCCGCGTTTCATTTTGTACACGTAATGTCTAATTGCGAAATGTGTTTTGTAAGTGTTCATAATTGAGATGCTAAATCTCTTCTTCATAACTACTGTTTAAATGAGTTAAGCATCCCCCCACTTTAACCGGAAAAAGGAGCACACACCAATACTTGACGACACCACACTCACACACAAGACAACTCACCACACTTGTAAATCCAACCATACAGCATAAAGGATGATGCAGATACATTTCAATTCGTTCGACACATTCGAGATATGCTCATCGCACATCAACTTTCGCTTATACACTGCGCCGCGATAACACCTCACGCTACTCTACGGTTATACAACTGAACGATCCTGTGCGCGTTAATTCGATCCGTCCGCAATCCTTAGCGCTACATCGCATCATCGATACACCACCAACCACTGGGACACTTTTGCATAACGATCGTCTCTCGCTGCTGCATATGGACAGCGTCTCGTTGATTATCTAGTGCTTTTATTTAATCTAAAGTACACCTTTTTTATTTGTTGATAAAGTGAAGGTGAGTGGATTAGTGAAGATACATACATTTAAACAACTTCATATAACAATTTTCACCCCATATCCTTAAGGAGTTAATCCTTTTTATGAATGAAAAATTGAGCTAGCATATACCATATATCAGTAAATATATTTGAGAATATACTGCGAAGTTGATTCTAGAAATGAGGGCTGAAAGTATTTGGCTCCTCAAACTCTAAACTTAAGGTCAAATATTAAATGAAATACCTCTTCGAAAAAAAAAAACCCAAAAACGCGTTTATTAAGCAAAAATAAACATATTAAACTCGATATATTTGCCTCTGTGAGATCGTCACTTGAAATTAGAAGGGACAAACACAAATGCTTTTGTCTTGCAGTTTGAAACTAAGGAATCGATTATGCGTTGACCTGAGCTACTCGCAAAAATCTCTATGACAACTTCCTGTTTATTAAAATAATCGTTACTAAACACTAATAAGCATTTGAGACTCCATGTCGTTATATTGTACGAGTATATCAAAACAGATCGAACTTTCACTCACACAACTTTCAAAATTTTTCTTGGAAAAATAAGAAATTTATTTTATATCATATTTAACCAGAATTTAACTACATTTAATTCTAGTAAAATAATCAATATACATATAGAAGTGCTAATATAAAAATATTTGGAATCATGCCATGCTTCACGGCCTCGAACATACGGCTTGTACGAGACCAGCTGGAAAATGCGGCTAAGAGGCGGACCAAAACATCGACCACACATCGTTCTGGGAGCAGCACAAATGCACCCGCTGGCACCACCGCAGATCTGAATGCGTCCTTGAAAGCAGCCATTATCGCACAAAACAATAAGAAAGCGGCCAAAGAATGCACCGAATTTCTGAAAGTAATGGGCTACACGCCCCAAACGTTGAATAAACGACCGGTGGGACCGAAATCGGGCAGAACTAAAAATCAGACAACACTAACACAAAAGGAGTTGGACCGGCTGAAGAATGCATCCAAGGTGGTAACACTAGAAGATCGTTTAGAAGTGTTGAAGCGACAAGAGGAGGAACGAAAACGCATGGAAAAAGAGACCGAAGAGCTGCGAATGCGCTTCAAGAAGATTGACGATGCCCGACAGAAAGCTTTGGAGGAAAATGCTGTAAAAGAAGATCTCTTTGGGGCGGGCGAAAAAGTGAAGGTTTTGGAGCGTGCTTTTCTAGCCAAACATGAACAGGAAGAGGAAGTGCGTCGGGTCAATCGCATCATATTAAATGCTAAATGTCAGGCAGTCCGCGATGCGCAGATACAGGAGAAAGAAGATTTTCAACGTGACTTACGCAGTGAGGAGATGCGTATGGATCGAATGGTGTTGGAACGAGCCACAAGCGCGCTCAAAAAAGAGGATGCCGACGAGGAGAAGAAGAAAGAGGAGAAGTTGAAATACGCTTGCGAGATACGTAATCAATTGAGTGAACGCGAGACGTTGCGCTTTTTGGAAGCCGAACGTTTGGAGCAAGAAGCCAAACGTATACGCAAAGCCAATGAATTGATACGTGCTGAAGATGAGCGACAAGCACAATTGCAACGAGAGCGTAAATTGAAATTCCGTGAAGAACTAAATCGTATTGCCGAAATGGCAGCACTTTTCAAGAGGATGCTTTGTGAGCAAGAGCGTGAAGCTGATATGCGCGCTGCCGCATACATGCGTGAAAAGCAGAAAAAGGAGCGCGAGTTGGCTATGGAGAAGAAATTGGCACAAGAGGCGGCCGAAAGTAAGCGGCAGCGCATATTTATATTAGCTCAAAAAGTGCTGGAGGCGAAATCAGCTAGCGAAGAGCTGAGCTATATGCGTGAACAGGAGCGTATCGAACGTGAATACCGTCGCAAGGAGAAGGAAGCGGCCTTGCGTAAGAAACAAATCGAGAAAGATTTGGCCGAAGCACGCGAAAGCCAATTGCGTCAAACCAAACAGCGACAAGCTTTGCAAATTGCACGCGCCGAACAGGACTTTGACAATCTAATGGCACAAGTGAAAGTCGATGAGGAGAAACAGAAACAGCAGGAAGTGCAGCGTGAGCGCCAGAACGAATGCTATCGTCAAGCCATTATAAAGCAAATGAATGATAAGGAGCTGGAACGACGTCGTCTTTTAGAACTAGATCGCGCACAGGCCATGGACTGGCGTGAGGGCGAGCGCCAACGGGATCGCAATATACGCGCAGTAATTGACGCGAAATTGGCAGCAATGCGCGACGCCTGTTTGCCGGAAAAGTACATCAAAGAAGTTGAAATGCAACTAACAAAAATAAAAAGCCAGAAAGCTTTTCTGACAAAGAACAAATAAGTGTAGGGAGCTGCTCTTTTTTTCGGTATAAAAATAATAATTTACGAAAATAATTATTAAATTGACTCCAATAATGTAATGCTACTTAAATGATACGCACTTTACCAACTTTACTAGGAATATGCCTTTCAAAGATTTTTTAAATGTATGTACGTGCATACGTATGTATGTATAATAATACACATTCAAACATTATTGTAAGTTTTTGCTATATTCAATAAAATAAATTTTCTTCCTAGGATTTTCTGTTTCTATTGAAGCTGGATTTGAATAACTGGCCAAAAGAAATTCAAGACGTCAAGGGATATATAGAACACATTTTTTCAAAAACACATTTTTATTTTGTTTATCGGCAGTTCCGTTACGCATATTTTATTAAATAGTTTGAATAATTTAGTAGAATGTATACAAAGCATTTGTTGAAAAAAAAAACATGTATTTTACACTATATATGGAATCTTTTAGCACATACTTGAAATTGTGTATGCACATGCAGGCATGCACTCATAACCAGTATTTTTAAGAAAATTATATTTATGGCATATAGCATGTATACCTATTCAAATGTAGGTATAATTCCCTGCACTTAGAATGAAGTTGAAATTAATTGTTAATTTGTATACGTTTAAATGTTATTCACACTGAATCTAAAATGATTTGCCATTGTTCTTTTTTGATCCGTTATTACGATTTCCTTGATTAGTCTTCTTTCGGCGTTTTTCCGATGACCAGTCAATATCATCCTCATCATCTGTGCCAACCGTTGTTTGGAGATATGATGAAGATGATGAAGAGCTTGCGCTGGTACCTTCCTTGGTAGCTAAACGACGGCTTGCAATACGTGACGAATTACGTCCCATACCCATGCACTTTTCCAGATGTGGTGCGAAACGTGACGCCGAAACGGGTCTATCACAGTTGGGGCAAGTGCAATCCATTAGTTTTTTAACTGATGAAATACCAAAAATATCATAGTTTGGCATATCTACAATGCGATAGGAAGCGTCAGTCCCTTCTTCTGGTACACCGTCTAGTGCGTCTAAATTACCAGTCCTATGCAAATGGTGTATTTCTAGAAAAACACCCACAACAGCATCGTCCAACAGTGATTGATATAAATAGTGTGCAGCCTCATCCAGACTAGTGGGATCTTTGAGGATGTCGTGGTAAGCCTTTTGTATAGTTGCTATCGTCATTTTGGTGTTATTAGCAGACGCTTTCCCCGAGACTGTAATATTTGAGTTTTTTTCGTTTTTTGCATCGATGTTCGCTGCAGCTAATGTCGAGTCTGAAGATGAGGCCATAACGCCTTATACTCTACAACAGTAAAACGTATGCCTAATTTTTTGTTGATAATGTCGGCTTTTTATGTCTTCATCTGTAAATCAAAACAATGAGCAGTCATAAAATCACCTGTCAGAACACTAAAATATATCGATTAAAACATGTATCTTGAACACTAAAATATATCGATTAAAACATTTTCGATAAATCAATTAACATGTAATTTACTCTTGATTTTGTTTTATCATCTATGTTCGTAACAATATGAAAAAGGGGCAAGAATTGTTTGTTAATAACATGTTTCAAAAGCATTACTTAAATAATTTTGTAGATTCAATTCATACTTTATATTGATAAATGATATGTTTATGATGATTAAATATTTAAAACAATTTCATTCTAACACTTGCACCTTTGTGAATGAATATGAAACTAAATTAAGAAGAAGAATATGAATTTTATTTAAATGTTTACATTCGTAAAAGTACATAAAAGTATAAACATAACGTGAGTTCCGTAAATGGAAAATAAAAGTTAATTTCAATAAAATTATTGGCATGTTAGCATCGATATAAATTAAAAACCAATTATGTTACTTGATGAAAAGGTCCAAAAGTATAAACTACTTGCTGAGAAAATTTATGAGCGATGCCAGGAGCTACAGATAGAGAATGAGCGTTGTGTGCTACGGTACTAATAGAAACAAATTTAATTGTTTTATCATCCATTAATAAACTCTAAAATTTAATTTCAAAGCATAAACACAGTTAAAAAGCTCTTGCGTAGACGTACCCGCGATGTGGAGCTATTGAAGCGTCGACTTGATAAGCATAATGATATTTGGCGACAATTGCCCATGATCGCACCACATCCAAAACGTAAAATCGAACAAAAACGAGGACCCAAACCTAAACCAAAGATTCCTACTGAAGAACCAACCGAGGGCAAAGTCAAGAAGGTACGCAAACAACGCATGAAGAAGAATCTTGCTCCGCAACAAAACAATGTTGATGGAATTATACAGCCCTTACCACATTTCAGCGATCAACAGGAGAAACAATTATTATTACAACAACAATTTGTTCAATACAAACAAGATATTTGAATCGATATTTATATATTTGATTATTAATGTGATTTTCCAAAGCGTACGTGTTTAACATGAAAATATTCATTGTCAACAACACATAAAAAGTGACACGAGTTATATTATATTTAGAGCTGGTGATAATACAGTTAGCATTTTAATTCAATTAAAAAGATTCGCTTTTATTAACATATTTATAATACCAAAGACTATTAAAACTGCAAAATCACAATGATTTATTGACTCTAAATGCAGGTTGTCTATTCGGCTTGTCTTAAACGTGCCAATCGTTGAGTCAACTCGTCTTGTTCTTGGGAAACCTGTGTTGATGCACCAATAGTAGAACTCTGTACACCACTGGGTAACTCCATATTCAACTCCAAGCTGCACAATATAAATATGATAAGTTACATTACTAGTTCACTTTTATTAATATATAAGATTCTTACCCAGCCTCATCTGCTACCTGTTGTAGGAGATTATCAACATCTCCTTGAGGTACTGAAGTTGTAGTTGTGTCCGACATGGTATTTTCCATAACCGAACTTTGTACATCCAAGTCTTCAAATTGTGATTCGAATTTCTCCATTAATGAGGAGATTTTCTCTAAATTCATTCCTTTCATGGCCGCATCCATTGCCTTGACAACGCCAGCCATTGAACTGGTTACTTTACGTGTGGTTAATGCCGATTGCACACGGCTTGCAACTGCATCTACCCGCGCACTCATACGCAAATAATTTACTGCTTGATTTTTTTGTCTTATTGCATTTTCCGCATGTATACGTGCTACATCCATGTTTCCCTTCTGTATAGCCTTCTTGGCTTTTACCTTTTCGAGCTTCTCCTCTTTTTCACATTTTTTCGAATTGCGCTCCAACTCCTTAACGGCAAATTTTAAATTAAAAAGGTGTTCTGTAATTTTTTAAGAAATATAAATTATGGTATTACAGATAAACATAGTTTTTGCCTTATTGGAGAACTGCTCTTACTTTCCATGGACGATGTTGACATTTCGTTCCCCAGTTTGATGGCCTTTACACAAATGAAAAGCTGCACAAGTATACTGAAGTTAATGAAAGTGTTTTTGGCGTGGTTCAAGTAGTATTTATTAAAATTTAACGCAAATTTGTTTAATTTCGCAGTATTGATAATATTCCTTTTTCTAACTTTGTGTTATGAATCATTGTTTTGTTTGACAGCTGTGAGCTCATATCAGAGAACGTAATTCACGTTCTCTGCTCATATCAAATAGAGACGGTAGTGTTGTACAACAGCAAAATATGCAATAAAAAATCTTATATTTTAAAATGTTTGAATAAAGCAATAATTTTTAGTTATTTAGAATATTTTGTGTTCATAATGATTTCAGGATATTACTTATTTATGTAGAGAAATATATGTATCTCAGCTGAAACACCCTGTGTTATGCTGTCTTTGTTAGTTCCGTTATAAAGTCACTTCCCTCTACTGTTTTTAAGTAAATTAAGTAATAATTGTTGATAATAATAGGTGTTTAAGAGTTTTTGGGTGAAATGTTGAGATTAGGAAAGCTCTGGGGTCGGCTTTAGTATACCATCCCAGGATTTCGGGAATAAAATGGGTATGGTCGGATAGAGGAGATTCTCCAGATCACGAATATATATGGTTATAGCCGCAGGAAGCTTATAGTTTTCGAGTTATTCGCGTTCTAAGTTGAAAATTTGCAATATTTTAATTACATATTTTCGATATATAAAATTAATTTTGCACTTATATTTTTCACTTTTATATACATTAACACATCACTTATTCATTTGCACACATTTATTTTATATAATATAGTTCAAAAATAGCTTTTAATACACATTTAAATTATTGTTGAATTTGATTATTTAAGAATAACAAATGAATTGCAAACTGTCATATAATCAGTGTTACCTTATCGACATCATTTGTAAAAATAAATGTGTCAAATAATCAGTGTTACTATAGTAAAATATTTTACAAACTAAAATAAAAAAAAATAAATATATATAGAGATATATTATACCCTAAATACAGGAAACATAATCGTTGATAAACATTGAAAAAAAATATAAAAAAAATTTAAGTGGCTGCCAATGTAAAAATGAGTTCTACGGGAGAAAAAAAATGTATATACCCGGTGTTGGACCGACCAGGGTTTTCTTTTTTTTTAAGCGCGGCCGAAGGCCGTCCCCGCAAAAAGGAGTTCAACGCGAAAAAATTCTGATACACCCTGGAGTTGGACCAACGAGGGTCATTTTTTTTGAAGCGTGGCCGAAGGCCGCCCACGCAAAAAGGAGTTCAACGCGAAAAAATTCTGATACACCCTGGTGTTGGACCAACGAGGGTTATTTTTTCTGAAGCGCGGCCGAAGGCCGCCCACGCAAAAAGGAGTTCTACGCGAAAAAAATTTGATACACCCCGGTGTTGGACCGACCAAGGTTACTGTGTTTTATAGGTTGTTGATTTTCGTATTTGGGGTATAATTTGTTTCCTTTATTTCATTTAGTTATTTTACAAATGATGTTGATAAGGTAACACTGATTATATGACAGTTTGCAATTCATTTGTTATACTTAAATAATCAAATTCAACAATAATTTAAATGTGTATTAAAAGCTATTTTTGAACTATATTATATAAAATAAATGTGTGCAAATGAATAAGTGATGTGTTAATGTATATAAAAGTGAAAAATATAAGTGCAAAATTAATTTTATATATCGAAAATATGTAAATAAAATATTGCAAATTTTCAACATAAAACGCGAATAACTCGAAAACTATAAGCTTCCTGCGGCTATAACCATATATATTCGTGATCTGGAGAATCTCCTCTATCCGACCATACCCATTTTATTCCCGAAATCCTGGGATGGTATACTAAATTCTTCCCAAGCTCTGTAGTAAAATAAAGAGGGAATGATTGAAACATTATATAAACATTTGAATATGTTAATGCCTTATACATATAAAAACTATGAGATATATTTAGTGCTAATGTAATTTATTTAGGATCTTCTGCGAATGATAGGCACCTTGTCGTGGTGCAGGGGCTTAAACTACAACACAGTACGGCATCTTCCAACTGTCATTTGTGACGCTGCATAGCATCTCTTCTGGGGGTTGGAAGAAGCTGCGGCGACCAAGAGCTACCACCTCCTAATCCAGGGTGTTATGCGACTCCCGTGTCCATTGGATGATTTGCAGCCAGGAGGGAAATTCGGCTGTATTCGAACGGAGCCTTCCCAACACTGGGCCGCGTTGGGAAGTAACGGTGGCCTTACCTTTGAGATTCCCCTTCTAAATAATGGACTGGGAGGCCCACAATGTTAAACGGTCGTACGAACGAGATGATCGACAACAAGAAACAATCACAACTAAAACATCAACAACAACGGCGAATAGCTGCAGAGATAGACAAAAGCTCAGTTTCCTGGAAGCCCTGTCGCCGGAAGAACGTGCGCCCTTTGAGGAACACGCGCGCGACGACGATGACGTGCTCTCCTGTAGCGGTATTCAGCGAAGTGTGTCCCCGCAACTCCCTCGAGCAGTATCAACTGCGGAGAGGAGGGTGGTTTCAGAAAAGTGGAATCGAGGGGCAAACAAAAGAGAAGAAGGCAACGAGGAAACATCCCACGTACCCCCAAAGCAGGATGCCCAGGAGGTCACGATGATCCACGCAGAGGGGGCATGAGTGCAGCCATTCTCAAGTGGTACTTAAGATATCTACAAGACGGCATGACACCGGAGACAGCTGAGAAGCGGGCTCTGAGTAGGAGCAGGGGTAGCAACACCTCTCCTAACAATGCACGACGCGCAGCATGACACAGTAATCGGAGGCGTCGCCGGGCCAACGAAGCCTCGTCGGAGGGACGGAGCAATGTAAGGCCGGCACCCAGTCGATCGGAAAAGAGGAAAAGCGGTCAAATAACTCCTCAGGAGCCACCCAGGTCGAAAAGAATCAGAGCGGACAAACCGCAGGAAGCCAGTGGAAAACGCTCTAACCCTAACGCGCCGCCGGCGAGAACCTTAAGCCGTAAATATTCGGAGGCCGTGGAAAGCATCCGGATAGCGGTGGTGCCCCGCAACTACTCGGAGGAGGCCCTGGGGTCCGAAGAGCAGACGGCACTCCAAGTCTGCCTGTTAAACGCCTTATTCATGGGCGATGGCTACACCGGCTCCTTTAACGGCATCTATTTCAAGGGTAGTATGCTGCTGGTCGACTGCCAGGATGAGAAGTCGGCCCCCTGGTTAACGGAAATCACACCAAGGCTAGAGGGTTGGAAGAGTCCGGTCGTGTGTGTTAAGAGAGGTGAGAAAATACCCCGAAGTGAGGACAAGACCTACGACTTCACGCATGGTTTAGTAGAAAACAAAAACGAGGGCTTAAGCACCTCGGCGTGGAAGGTCGTTGTGAGTAGCGTTGAGGGGTTAGGGTAAAACCTGAACATAACAATAGATGACGAGTCAAATATATCAGACAAAAGGGATTCCGGCTAAGCTTCCGTTTCAGCAAGGTAGTAATAAGGCCATGGAGGCCCAAGGCAACGACAACGGCGAGCCAGCAGCCTGCGACGGGGAAGACCGTAGACTCTATCCGTAGACAGCTCAGTAGTGCATGATGTGACTGCCGCTGGTATAGTCTTTAGAGCCGTTATAGACTTCTTCTGTATTTCAGAGTTTCTAACGCAGGATCTGGTGGCGGTACAGGTGAAGGACAGGGAAGGTTCGGACTTCGTCCTCGCCTGGTAGAGTACTGCAGAACGAACAAACTTCCCCTGACTCTAGGATGCGATGCCAATGCGCTTCACAAGAAATGGGGTAGCACGGACTGCAACGAGAGGGATGAGTCACTTCTTGAACTTGTAATTAGCAATAATATGAGCATAGAAAATGTGTTCGCAAGGACGTCCTGGACATTACTTTGAGCAATGACGACATGATCGGATTGATCTCGCAGTGGCGGGTGTCAAAAGAGCCATCAATATCGGATCATAGGAACATTCGTTTTGCTCTGAAGGTAGAAGTCGGGGATCGACCTCCGACACGTAACCCTAGAAACACAAACTGGAGTATTTACAAAAAGAGACTTTGAGCAAAAATATAAGCGGAGTGGGGCAGGCAGATAATATGTCTACTACAGCTGGACTGGAGAGCAGACTGAGTGCCGTAAATCAGTCCATATTGGACGCCTATCATTGTGCCTGTCCACTAAAAGTGACTACCAGCAAACAAATCTGCTCCTGATGGTCTAGAAAACTCTCAGCTCTTAGACATAGGGTGCGAAGGCTATTCAATAAAGCCAAGCGCACAGGTAACTGGGAGGAATAAAAGCAGCCCCTAACAAACTACAACAAGGAGATTAATAAACAAATTTACATTCTCTGGCTTAAAAAATCAAAAATGTATTTCAAAAGATTATTCCTTGGATCTAGTACATACATATGTATATTTAAAAAAATCATTGGAAAATTTCAAGTCAATCGGATAAGCATTTCGGAGAAAATTTTCTCCATGGCTCTAATAACAGTGTTTCGATAGAAAACGTGTTGCCGATTAATATAAGTTAAAGTACTCTTAAAATTATATTCATATCTCCGAAACAATGAACTACATTCATTTTATTCCTGGTCTTCCAATGATCTGTATGCGTAGTGTTGAGTCATTTGATAACCTGGTATGTTCCCAACTACACTGTAATTTCGGAGACAACCCTTCTTTCGTTGTAGGCTATATTACAATACCCATTATCTTTCTCTAAAACCCTCAGAGTTCATTGCTTTGCGTTCATTTCATCGCTCATAATGTTGGTACGCTGTTATGGTTACTGTGTTTTATAGGTTGTTGATTTTCGTATTTGGGGTATAATTTGTTTCCTTTATTTCATTTAGTTATTTTACAAATGATGTTGATAAGGTAACACTGATTATATGACAGTTTGCAATTCATTTGTTATACTTAAATAATCAAATTCAACAATAATTTAAATGTGTATTAAAAGCTATTTTTGAACTATATTATATAAAATAAATGTGTGCAAATGAATAAGTGATGTGTTAATGTATATAAAAGTGAAAAATATAAGTGCAAAATTAATTTTATATATCGAAAATATGTAAATAAAATATTGCAAATTTTCAACATAAAACGCGAATAACTCGAAAACTATAAGCTTCCTGCGGCTATAACCATATATATTCGTGATCTGGAGAATCTCCTCTATCCGACCATACCCATTTTATTCCCGAAATCCTGGGATGGTATACTAAATTCTTCCCAAGCTCTGTAGTAAAATAAAGAGGGAATGATTGAAACATTATATAAACATTTGAATATGTTAATGCCTTATACATATAAAAACTATGAGATATATTTAGTGCTAATGTAATTTATTTAGGATCTTCTGCGAATGATAGGCACCTTGTCGTGGTGCAGGGGCTTAAACTACAACACAGTACGGCATCTTCCAACTGTCATTTGTGACGCTGCATAGCATCTCTTCTGGGGGTTGGAAGAAGCTGCGGCGACCAAGAGCTACCACCTCCTAATCCAGGGTGTTATGCGACTCCCGTGTCCATTGGATGATTTGCAGCCAGGAGGGAAATTCGGCTGTATTCGAACGGAGCCTTCCCAACACTGGGCCGCGTTGGGAAGTAACGGTGGCCTTACCTTTGAGATTCCCCTTCTAAATAATGGACTGGGAGGCCCACAATGTTAAACGGTCGTACGAACGAGATGATCGACAACAAGAAACAATCACAACTAAAACATCAACAACAACGGCGAATAGCTGCAGAGATAGACAAAAGCTCAGTTTCCTGGAAGCCCTGTCGCCGGAAGAACGTGCGCCCTTTGAGGAACACGCGCGCGACGACGATGACGTGCTCTCCTGTAGCGGTATTCAGCGAAGTGTGTCCCCGCAACTCCCTCGAGCAGTATCAACTGCGGAGAGGAGGGTGGTTTCAGAAAAGTGGAATCGAGGGGCAAACAAAAGAGAAGAAGGCAACGAGGAAACATCCCACGTACCCCGAAAGCAGGATGCCCAGGAGGTCACGATGATCCACGCAGAGGGGGCATGAGTGCAGCCATTCTCAAGTGGTACTTAAGATATCTACAAGACGGCATGACACCGGAGACAGCTGAGAAGCGGGCTCTGAGTAGGAGCAGGGGTAGCAACACCTCTCCTAACAATGCACGACGCGCAGCATGACACAGTAATCGGAGGCGTCGCCGGGCCAACGAAGCCTCGTCGGAGGGACGGAGCAATGTAAGGCCGGCACCCAGTCGATCGGAAAAGAGGAAAAGCGGTCAAATAACTCCTCAGGAGCCACCCAGGTCGAAAAGAATCAGAGCGGACAAACCGCAGGAAGCCAGTGGAAAACGCTCTAACCCTAACGCGCCGCCGGCGAGAACCTTAAGCCGTAAATATTCGGAGGCCGTGGAAAGCATCCGGATAGCGGTGGTGCCCCGCAACTACTCGGAGGAGGCCCTGGGGTCCGAAGAGCAGACGGCACTCCAAGTCTGCCTGTTAAACGCCTTATTCATGGGCGATGGCTACACCGGCTCCTTTAACGGCATCTATTTCAAGGGTAGTATGCTGCTGGTCGACTGCCAGGATGAGAAGTCGGCCCCCTGGTTAACGGAAATCACACCAAGGCTAGAGGGTTGGAAGAGTCCGGTCGTGTGTGTTAAGAGAGGTGAGAAAATACCCCGAAGTGAGGACAAGACCTACGACTTCACGCATGGTTTAGTAGAAAACAAAAACGAGGGCTTAAGCACCTCGGCGTGGAAGGTCGTTGTGAGTAGCGTTGAGGGGTTAGGGTAAAACCTGAACATAACAATAGATGACGAGTCAAATATATCAGACAAAAGGGATTACGGCTAAGCTTCCGTTTCAGCAAGGTAGTAATAAGGCCATGGAGGCCCAAGGCAACGACAACGGCGAGCCAGCAGCCTGCGACGGGGAAGACCGTAGACTCTATCCGTAGACAGCTCAGTAGTGCATGATGTGACTGCCGCTGGTATAGTCTTTAGAGCCGTTATAGACTTCTTCTGTATTTCAGAGTTTCTAACGCAGGATCTGGTGGCGGTACAGGTGAAGGACAGGGAAGGTTCGGACTTCGTCCTCGCCTGGTAGAGTACTGCAGAACGAACAAACTTCCCCTGACTCTAGGATGCGATGCCAATGCGCTTCACAAGAAATGGGGTAGCACGGACTGCAACGAGAGGGATGAGTCACTTCTTGAACTTGTAATTAGCAATAATATGAGCATAGAAAATGTGTTCGCAAGGACGTCCTGGACATTACTTTGAGCAATGACGACATGATCGGATTGATCTCGCAGTGGCGGGTGTCAAAAGAGCCATCAATATCGGATCATAGGAACATTCGTTTTGCTCTGAAGGTAGAAGTCGGGGATCGACCTCCGACACGTAACCCTAGAAACACAAACTGGAGTATTTACAAAAAGAGACTTTGAGCAAAAATATAAGCGGAGTGGGGCAGGCAGATAATATGTCTACTACAGCTGGACTGGAGAGCAGACTGAGTGCCGTAAATCAGTCCATATTGGACGCCTATCATTGTGCCTGTCCACTAAAAGTGACTACCAGCAAACAAATCTGCTCCTGATGGTCTAGAAAACTCTCAGCTCTTAGACATAGGGTGCGAAGGCTATTCAATAAAGCCAAGCGCACAGGTAACTGGGAGGAATAAAAGCAGCCCCTAACAAACTACAACAAGGAGATTAATAAACAAATTTACATTCTCTGGCTTAAAAAATCAAAAATGTATTTCAAAAGATTATTCCTTGGATCTAGTACATACATATGTATATTTAAAAAAATCATTGGAAAATTTCAAGTCAATCGGATAAGCATTTCGGAGAAAATTTTCTCCATGGCTCTAATAACAGTGTTTCGATAGAAAACGTGTTGCCAAATTAATATAAGTTAAAGTACTCTTAAAATTATATTCATATCTCCGAAACAATGAACTACATTCATTTTATTCCTGGTCTTCCAATGATCTGTATGCGTAGTGTTGAGTCATTTGATAACCTGGTATGTTCCCAACTACACTGTAATTTCGGAGACAACCCTTCTTTCGTTGTAGGCTATATTACAATACCCATTATCTTTCTCTAAAACCCTCAGAGTTCATTGCTTTGCGTTCATTTCATCGCTCATAATGTTGGTACGCTGTCTTACCACAGCATGTATGTACATATGTCCCGCATCTCGTCTTCTAGGATGCTGTTAACTTCCTTAAAATTCCTTGTTTCGGTTGCGTTGGTTCCAAACTTCAAATCAATCGGTAACCAAAGATCATTACCAAATAATTGCCTTTGCTTCTGGCCATTTGCAGTCAAGGACGACTACCAAAACATATTTGCTTTCTGATTTACTGGTAGGAAATGGACTTGGTACATACCTTCACGGCAATTCGCTTAAACGACGCACCCGAATTGTAGTGACTCATCACCATGACCATGAATTTGTAAATTTGCAGTTGTCATAATTGGCGATCCGTAACTGATTGACGACAACCGACCCAATGAAATGTGTGTTAACTTCTCCAAGGATTTAGTGATTTCCATATGTCATCCGTACGAGAATTCTAACTTTCAAAACAATCATCAGATCTCGACTTTAAAATATTCATAGTCTGATGTCAATGTCTTCTTTGGCATCAGCTTTTGATGTCTTCTGGTTCGCCGAGGTAAGATTCTTCTTCTTAATTGGCGTAGACAGCGTTTACGCGATTATAGCCGAGTTAACAATAGCGCACCAGTCGTTTCGCCTTTCGCAAAGTGGCCCCAATTAGATATTCCAAGCGAAGCCAAGTCTTTCTCCACTTGGTCTTTCCAACGGAGTAGGTCTTCCTCTTCTCTGCTTCCCCCGGCGGGTACAGCGTCGAATACTTTCAGAACTGTTTTCGTCCATTCGGTCAACATGACCTAGCCAGCGTAACCTCTGTCTTTTAATTCGCTGAACTATGTCAATGTGGTCATATATCTCATTCAGTTCATCGTTCCATCGAATGCGATATTCGCCGCAAGGGATCATAAATCTTTCGCAGACCTTTTCTCTCGAAAACTCGCGACGTCAACTCATCAATTGTTGTCATCGTCCAAGTCTCTGCACCATATAGCAGGACGAGAATTATTAGCGACTATAGAGTTTGGTTTTTGTTCGTCGAGAGGACTTTACTTCTCAATTGCCTACTCAGTCCGAAGTAGCACCTGTTGGCAAGATTTATCCTGCGTTGAATTTCCAGGCTGACATTGTTGTTTACACTGATTCCTAAATATACGAAACTATCTACAATTATGACGGTCAACAGTGACGTAGGTGACAAGTCGCGAGTGCGACAACTGTTTGTTTGATGACAGGAGATATTTCGTCTTGCCCTCGTTCACCGTCAGACCCATTTGCGTTGCTTCCTTGTCCAGTTTGGAGAAAGCAGAACTAACAGCGCGGGTGTTGAGGCCGATGATATCAATTTCATTGCCCTACGCCAGCAGCTGTACACACTTATAAAAGATTGTACCTGCTCGATTAAGTTCTGCAGCTCGAATTATTTTCTCCAGCAGCAGGTTGAAAAAGTCGTACGATAGGGTCTGAAATCTCGTTTGGTATCGAACGGCTGGGAGGGGTCCTTCACGATTCTGACGGAGCTTTTGGTGTTGCTCAATGTCAGTTTACATATCCGTATAAGTTTTGCGTGGATACCAAATTCAGACATCGCGGCATAGGGGCAGCTCCTTTTTGTACTGTCGAAAGCAGCTTTGAAATCGACGATGGGCTTTAATCTTTCACACAATACGTTCGATTGAACCTTATACGCGATGTTAAGGAGGCTTATCCTACGGTAATTGGCGCAGATTGTGGGGTCTCCCTTTTTGTGGATTGGACAGAGCACACTTAAATTCCAATCGTTGGGCATGCTTTCGTCCGACCATATTTTACAAAGAAGCCGATGCATGCTCTTTATCAGTCCTTCGCCGCCGTGTTTGAATAGCTCGCAGGCAATCCATCATCCCCCGCTGCTTTCTTATTCTTCAGACGGGTAATTGATATTCGAACCTCTTCATGGTCGGGAAATAGAACGTCTGGTCCATCGTCATCGATTGGGGAATCGGGTTCGCCTTCTCCTGGCGTTGTGCGTTCACTGCCATTCAGCAGGGTGGAGAAGTGTTCCCTCCATAACTTAAGTATGCTCTAGGCATCGGTCATAAGATCACCTTTAGGGGTTCTACAAGAGTATGCTCCGGTCTCGAAACCTTCTGTAAGCCGCCGCATTTTTTCGTAGAATTTTTGAGCATAACCCCTGTCGGCCAGCTTATCAAGCTCTTCATTCTCACGTATTTCGGCCTCTTTCTTTTTCTGTCTGTATCTATCCCATCCCGTACGTGTTGTGGTCGATCGTAATCTTGCGTAAGTCTGCTTTCTCTCCGCTGCTGTTCTCCAGCTTCAGCTGTTCTTTTGCATTTTCTGAAAACTAATGGTTTGGTTGCAGCTGTACGTAAGGAGTTTGGAATGCTGTCCCACAGTTCCCTTATACCGAGTTGTTGACGAGTGCTCTCAGAGAGCAGGAGTGCAAGTCGAGTAGGAAATAGTTCGACTATTTGTTGTGATTGCAGCTTCTCGACGTCGAACCTTCCTTGTGTTTGTTGGCGTGCGTTTTTCGCTGCACAGAGGTGGGTGCGAATCTGGGCTGCATCAAGATAGTAGTCCTAGTCGATTTTAGGACCTCGGAGCGCACGCACATATAAAACACTGGAGACGTGTCTTCCGTCTATCACAACATGATCAATCTGGTTGGTGGTTTTTCGATCTGGAGACAGCCAGGTATGTAGCTTGATGTATTTTCTTGTGCTGGAATCTAGTACCACAGTTAACCATATTTCGGGCCCCGGCGAAGTCGATCAGTCTCAACCCATTTGGAGATGTTTCCTCGTGAAGGTTGAATTTACCGACTGTCGTGCCAAAAATACCTTTTTTGCCCACCCTGGCGTTAAAGTTCCCAAGCATAATTTGGACATCGTGTCGGGGGCAACTCTCATAAGCGCGCACCAAGCGCTCTTCCGTCGGGGCGTTGGCGCAAATCAGCGATATGTTGAAGAACGTCGCTAGACGTTCATTCACCGGAGTGAATGATAGTACTCGGAGACGGAGTCTCTCTCCCACCACGAAATCCCACACTAAACTTCCGCTGCTTTATATGGCCACTGTAGTAAATGCCACAAGGACTTGCTTGTCTCAGTCCTTGTCCCGTCCATCGCATTTCTTGGATGGCGGTGATGTCAGCCTTCACTCTAACGAGGACATCAACCAATTGGGCAGTAGCAAATTAAGGGCCCCGGACATTTCAGGTGCATGCCCTCAAATCATAGTCCTTAATTTGTTTGCCATGGTCGTTATCAAAAGAGGGGTCACTCATCCGGGGCTTGTTGTTTCTTTTCATTGGGGATGTTTTTTTTACGTGGTGTGTCCCAAACCCAGCACACAACCCTATGTAGGGGATGTTTACCCTTCTCACTTTAGCTTGCCTTCAAACGGATGTTCTTAGGCTACCCAGAGGATACTTGTTCAAAGACCGAAAGTCGTGTGCTGCTTGTAAAAGAATCGTTTCTGGCCACTCCCAAGTGAATGGCGATCAGAAAACTTTCCTCACTTGCGTGAACTTCTACACATGACTCCATCTTCCTATAAGATTATCGAGAAATTTTAGCCTCAGTCTTGTAAGGGCTGGATAATGTAGGATAAAGTGCTTGGAGGCTTCCAGCTCACCCTCCTCCATACAACATTGACTACCAACGTTTGATAAGATTTTAAGCCTTATTGCATGAATGCCTATTGGACAGTGTCCAGTAAGAACTCCAATAATTGCGGCAAGACGAACTTTGCCCAGGGCAAGTAGTACGAACAATTCAGCTAATTTATGTTCAACCTTTCACTTACTACAGATACTGTCTTTTCGGATTGAAGTTTAAAAGAATGGGAACGGAACTGTTTCCCATTCAAAACATGGGTCCATTCCATAAGATTCGACATAATTTTTCCCGCTTTGTATAGGCGGACAATTTTAAAAACATTAAACTTATTTTTATCTCGCTCCCTAAATCTATGAGGCTTTTGTGAGGTCACCTGCGAATTCCTTGCATCCTGCGTGTATTTTGAGCCGCGAACTGTCCTAACAACAGTGTTGACAACCGTGCTTCTAACTGCGAGCAATTCAATTGAGATTGTTGTGCCAACATTTGTTATAACAGCTTTGCTATTTGTAAGATCATCTACGATATATAGACCTACTCCTACCCTTTGCCAATAATTGCATTGACATCTGTGACAGTTTTGTTGTCATTTGTTTGCATGTTCATGTTAATAATCTTTGATGAGCATCGAACCTCTTCCATTTCTCCTATCTTCGTTGTTTCTTCCTCTAATTCTAATTGAAAGTCATATTCTTCAATCTTAACGTTCCGCTTCCATGACCTCTCGCAATCATGATTGTATCGATGAGGATCACACCTTGTGAATCCTAGCAAACCGTCTCCTTTTGCTCAATACAGCTTTTTGCTCGTTCCAAAAACATGTCGAACGAGTGTGTCATGGGAAAATGCATTTTTCCGAAAAGGAAGCCATATCAGGTGAATACGGGGAGTGATTAATGGTTAAAATGTAATTTTTGTTCAAATAATCGGTCACAAGCGTCGAACTGAATACTGGATTCTGAGCAATTTTTGATCGTCAGTCAATTTTCGCCGAACAAACCGTGCATACACCTTTCGTAAGCTCAAATGTTTGGTCAAAATGCGATAAATCGATGTTTTGGGGATGTTCAATTCCATTTCCATGAATTTCAATGATGATTTCGGCTGATTTTTGATGAATTCACGCACAGTTTCGATGGAATTTCCATTGATCACGGATTTTGATTGGCCCACATGTTGATCGTCATTTATGTCTTCACGACCGCTTTGAAAACGTTGAAACCACTTGTTGATTCTGCTACGGGATAGACAATCATCTTCATAAACTTGTTTAAAAAAATGTAAATTTTTTACCAATTTTAAAACAAAATTTAATGTTGGCTCTTTTTTCGAAGCTCATTTTCGCATCGATAACACAAACACACTGACACTTAAAACTCAATAACTTCACTTCCAATCAATGAAATGTCATGAAATTCTGACTGGACAATCGATACGGATAGCAGATTCTAATGCACCAGTCGACATGTACTTCCCTATACCCTATATCCATCTCGATTATTTTTAGGCGATACGTACAATCATTAGGTGAACAAAACTATAAGACAAAAGCATAAAAATGTTGGGCATCATTCAAACTATCTCTTGAGTATCAAAAATGCTCCACAACTGTCGGTACAAAAATCCACGTGCCAAGTTCAACACACATATGTATGTATGATAATGTGCGACATGCTTCACTGGGACTACACTATCATGTTAATTTTTATTCAGTTCACTCTGATTAGCAAGACCAATTTAGTTAGCGTTTTATTGTTAACCTTTGGTGTTAATTAAATTGTTATTCTCAGCAAGCCCATCGCAAGGAAGGTCTCGATAACATAAATCGCAATCAAGGCGCTTATAACAACTGTAATGGGAATAAAATCGCTAAGGCCAAACTATATGAGCAAATTAGCGCCATATGTTGCTAAAGGCGTGTGGCGAACTTAGAAGTGAACTAATTACTTTCTATCAGATAAATAGAGCCACTCCTATTAAGGCTACTACGTGGTTATTTGGGGCTGCAAGTTTTTGCAGTGCGCGGAAATTGTTTATAGAAGTATTATAAAAGAAATTGAGGACTAATTAATTGATTACTTTAAAAAAATATAATAATATTAAAAAGAAACTTCTGTTTCAGATAAAATTTCTAAGTTGTATCAAAAATGTTTCGTTTTTTATTTTGACAGTTGTTTTAGTTTTGACGAGTTCAAAAAAATTATCTTTGCTGTACAAATAACGGTTACGAAATAAACTGTATGCACTTATATCAACCCTTTTTTTATGAATTTGTATTTTTTAGTTGACATATTCATATATGTTTTTTTAGTTTTGTCCTATAGAGTTGCCATACCGCTAAGTAAGAAATAACTGACATCACCCAATGAAACTCACCACAGAGGGGAAATCGCTTTTATGATGGAGTGCTGAAATGTATAGTATGACCGAAATATTAAACAGCGATTTATGACTGAATTTTCACACCTCGGCAAATAAAAGAAATGAAATTGAATATGAAATTCGAATATTTAGCTACAGTAATCAAGCTTTAAAGCTTTTTTAAGATACTTTATGATGTTGACGAAAGTAAGAAAGGGAGGATTGGTAAAAATATATGACAAACCGTTAAACAAATAAACAAAGTGTTCTTATTTGGAGAGTAGAAGCTGATATTTAAAATTGTTCGACAATGTCACAAAAATACAATTTTTTAAGAGGCTTTCAATGTTCAGAAAGCGGGTTCGTGAGTATTATCCTGATTACTTATTCATAAAACACATACATACACTCATAGTTATGTGTAAATCTAAATTTATCATAAGAGCTTAAAGGCTCAAATTCATTAAACTTACTACCAGTCAAATACTTGATCAGTACAAATCTCTTTTTAATCTATACTAATATTATAAGGGGAAAAGATTTGTACCTATTTTTGTATGTTTGTGATGAATAGGCTCAAAAAGTACTGGGCCGATTTAAAAAGTTCTTTCACCAATAGATTGCTATATTCGTCTAATTTGACATAAGCTACATTTCATTTAAAAAAATTAGGGATCTTTGGTAAAATTTGAACAATGTAACCGAAGGAGTAGAAAAATGAGGCTTAAAATGTCTTTCGTCGAATGCGCTGCCGAAACTATTAGCGATGGAACAAAATAATGTACAACAATATTGAAGAACATCATAATGTCTACAAAAAACTCCGCGGTAGCATATGTCCAACTATTGTAGTTATGTCACTACAACAACTTTTTTCATTTTAAACATTAATGAAAATGCTAACCAAATTCAAACCATGCTATTTATGTGTTTATATTAATCCTTATCCAAATAAATCATTTTACGGTCAAGACCATTTAACTACCTATAAAATAGTTTTTAAATTGGACTTTCCATTCAAGAGATATTACAAATTAAAAAATTTAAACAGTAAACATAACCGCCATAGCGCCGTGGCCGTTGTTTGCGATGCATTCTGAAAAGCGTGCCGGGCCAGAGAATGTAAAGTATAGAGAAGGTGCGAATTGAAATCAGTATGATTTTCGATTTGGCGGTTAACAGAGCCGATAGAATCAAAGTAAGGAATTCGACGTTGTCACTGCTATTTAGCAGAACTGAGCACGTGCAGTGGCAAAAATATATGTAAAACGACTGAATTCATTATTTATTGCTGTTATTTTAATTTTTTGATTATTATTATGCTTATTTTTTAATTTTTCATAATTAGTATTTTTATTTTATTTTTATCGTAATTATTACTTTTATTTATAATATTTTTATACGCTAATTTTTAAAGAATATTATTATTATTTAATATATTTATTTAATAATTTATTATTTACTTATATGTAAAACGACTGAATTCATTATTTATTACTATTATTTTAATTTTTTCATTATTATTATTATTATTTTTTAATTTTTCAAAAGCGCCCGCCACTTAAACCATCAAAGAAATTGAACATAAATAGACTTACTTACAAATATAACTGTGGGATGTTTTTTAATACAAATAAAAATATTTGTGAAAAAAGTGTTTCATATCCAAATTTCCAAAAATAAATAATTGTCTACCCCGTGCGATGCCGGACGGGCTGTTAGTCTACCATATATTGACAAACTGAGAAGGGCTCTTCTATATTATTTCCATACTTCTATTTAATAAACGTTTCACACATTTTTTTTGTGAATGACGAATTGCACTGGAACTGAGTTTCATGAAATTTGTGGTCAATAAACTTGTTCGTGTTTCTAGAATTAGGTAATCTTCTGGATTTCTAAAACGATTCTATGTACTTATATAGGGTAGAGTCCTGTCGCTTTATGTGTTTGTCAATTGATTTCGTTAAGAGAAGGCTTTGAGCCTAACTTTTTTCTCTTAGAAATGAGTGATGAGCAATGTTTATTGCATTCTTATTAGTGAAAGCTTTGTGTCATGTAAAGCCTTTTGAAAGCTTCGTTGACAGATCGCTTTCATAAAGTAATCACTGCAAAATGATCAGCAAATACTATACCAAAATTACTTAAAGGAAGATGGGTCAGAGTTAACGTCTGCGGTGGTATGAATCTCCTACTTCTTTATTTTCCTGCCTAAACATCTTTTAAATGAAAGCTCCTTGTAAGCTTTCATAAAGGAGAACGTCTTCCCTGAAAAGCTTGTTAAAATCACATCCAAAGCAAAAATTCGCTTCCGCACTACTTTCAATTAACTAGTTTCTTCACTTGCGTATTCTTACAAATCCTATAATGTGTTCTCCCAATAAGTTTCTTTATCCATGCTAGAAATCTCTGATATTTTACACTTTTTGTTACGCTTCCACACATAACATAGTGCCAGATTACTTCCGCCTGACATGCCATGCAAAACAAAACCAAATATAATATCAGCCGAGGAATAAAGAAGAACAAAGAACAAAACTAAAAAAATCTGAATACACAAAAGCAAATTCACTTTAAATTTTAATCACAATATGAAGTGAATTTATGCATATGTGTGAGTGACTTCGTGTGTTTATATACATATGTATGTGCAAACCATAATAATGCAGTGAGGCGAAAACTTGAAGGAGTTCTAGTCGTGACAATGCAACAAACAAGGACATAGTGAATGATTGATATTAGAATAACAACAAAAACAAGAGACAATTACAAGGCAGCGATGAGGAACGTCAAGTTTGAGTGCAATAGGACAAAGGAATGTCTCCTTTATGTCAATCCTTTGTTCCATTGCTCTCAAACTTGACGTTCATCATGAAGACTTATAACAGCAACTCTTAAGTATGTGTATTTGTGTGAGTGGGTGTGTAAGTATATATTATATATGAGAGTGTGTCTGTAATAAGTTGACAATTTCTTAATACTCTGTTGCAGGCACATATACTTATATGTATGTAATGCGTATTCATCAGTACATAATACTATATGCACGAAAGTATAAAGGGTTTGATATGCTCAAGATACTGTCATACATATAAAAGCATACAAGTATATGTTACTCGCTGAGCTTGAAATCATTGCAGTGAGAGAAGGGAGTTTTTCGCTTTTGCTCGGTTATGACTCCAATTTTATATCCGGTGATAACTGAAGAAAATGTAAAAAAGATGTGAGTTATAAAGTTTTTTTTGGATGCTTTCTGTTTAAGAATTAAAAAATAACAGTTATTTCGGCTTTCTCCTTTATAATTTTGAATTTATTATGAATTTTTCATAGCATAAAACGGTAAAAAAAGATCTTTATGTTCATTTTGATCGGTCAGTTAGATTGGTTGGTGCTACAATGCAATGTTGTCTGAAATTCAAATTTTTTGGCATAAATTAGAAGGAGTGGTACTAGGCCATTAAAGTTTCGCATACAGGTTATATATGACTTAGTTAAGAAAAATTTTAATAATGGCTGAAATCGGTCATTCTCCAGGGGTAGCTCCCTTGAACCTATAGTAAAAATGTTTGAATTTCAGCTCCAAAAATTGCGATATCTTCACGAAAATTGGTAAAAATATTATTCTTGTAATACGCATCGACGATACCAAAAATATTTGAAATCGGCCAGTCCCTAGGAGTACCTCCCTTGGACCTACAGTAAAAATTTGGTTTCATAAAATGAAAAACTTGCATATGATAGGCAAAAGTGGTCAAATAATTTTACTATCCAAATATTTATACATATGTTTTTACTGAAACAATTATTTTTATAATAACATTGACTGTATATCTGAAATGAGAGAGAAGTTACAGAATTATTAAATTCACTTGAATATAATATAAAAAGTTATATGTACCAAGCAAATCATTCGAAATCACAGTCTTCCGTATCTAAAACTAAAGCGTTCTCCACAACGTCTGCTTCCGATATATCGGAATCAGAATTATCCGAATCGCATTCAGATCCCCCTGGCAAGTAGTTGAAAATTTGAAGCTCACTTGAAGGTGGAAGCAATTGTATTTGGTAGCTTCTCTCTTTTCCGATATTTTTC
>CM050326.1:53419912-53544912 GCA_027475135.1 Bactrocera correcta
ATGTACCATTTTGTTCGATAACTTTTTGTTCTGATGGAACAAAATACCTCTACAATTGGCCAACCTGGCCGATTGCTTTTTTCAGAGAATCCAATTGTTGACCAGTACAGATGCGAATTATGAATTTGAATGTCAGAGAAGAGCTCATAGTAGATGATTCTTTACCAATCCCACCAAAATCACAGCAAACCCTTCCTCCCAGTTAATCCTGGCTTGGTCACCGTTTACTCAGTTCAGTTCGATCACGTCCATTTTGACCAGACGTTGTCAATATTGACCCACTCGTCATCACCATATTCAGAACTGCATTGATTTGATTGTGATTCAACAACGATTCACAGATGAAAATTCGGTTCTTGAGGTTTTTTGCTTTAAAATGTTTAGCGCTCGTACAAGGAGCTACTTTTTATATCCAAACAGACATGAATACAAATACCAATATTTAATTTAAATTTCATTATTTGAAAAAATTTAAACAATCCATAGTTTTTTGTTAGAACCAGCAAATTTTCGGTGGTCCAAAATCGGAAATAAATTACGTAAAAAGCAGATCAACATTTTTTTCGCTTGTTAAACCTATAAACCGGGGCGTATGAGTAACATATTATTGAATTTAAGACATCGATGTTTGGAAAATTTAATAATTAGGAAAAAAGATGCTACAATCAATTTAGTACATATTATAAATATTTTTCGTTTACTTTTCATGAACGTTTAATAAAAATAACTCTAGATAAAATTTCAAAAAACCAATTTTTTTGTCGCATTTCTTTTCAGTAAATGACTTACTAAAAGTGAAAACTTAATAAAGTCGAACGTGACATTTTTATAAAAAGTTACAAAGCATTTGAAGCAACTTTTTCTGCTATTTGCTAAATAAATTTCATTTCATTTTTTCCTCTTTTAGCATCAAGTGTTCAAGTGACTGGCTTTACGCACAATTTAATTGTAAAAAATTTTGTCGACACACACACGTACAAATTTATGAAGTTTAAATTTTCATGCAGCATTTAACTGCAAAACTTTTAATTAAAATATTAAACTTAATCTAGGAAAGCTACGTTTTAATACCAAAGTGCGAGTTGCAGAGAAACCACTTTAGCAGCACTTTAATAACAAATACTTACAGTTACTCATATAGCACTTATCTCTTTATACATATGTATGTACCAGATAGTTTTATCTTCTATTAAATTGCATTATAATGCCGAAATTCTTTCTTCATTTATATAACACAGAAATTTCGTTTATTATCAAATGCTTAGAACAATTGCACTGCAAATTCTGGCAACTGAAATAAAATTGAATTGCATTTCCACGTGCGTGCCTGCTGGCACAAACACGTGCGCACACGTTCGTATGCGTACACACGTTGATTGTATCTACGCAAATATGTGTGTAATGCTCGTAGAAAAATGTTACAAATAATTGGCACTTTGACTACTCTTACACGTATAGTCAATTGAATTGTAAACAAAAAAAACTTTTCCGATTTCACCGCTAGTGCTGTAGTTTGCTATGAGAACAGCAGTACCTTTTTATACCCTGAACAGGGTATATTAAATTTGTCACGATGTTTGTAACACCCAGAAGGAATCGTCGGAGGCCCTATAAAGTATATATATAAATGATCAGTATGTTGAGCTGAGTCGATTTAACCATGTCCGTCTGTCTGTCCGTCCGTCTGTCTGTATATATACGAACCAGTCCCTCAGTTTATAAGATATCCTTTTGAAATTTTGCAAACGTCATTTTCTCTTCAAGAATCTGCTTATTTGTCGGAACGGCCGATATCGGACCACTATAACATATAGCTGCCATATAAACTGAACGATCGGAATCAAGTTCTTATATGGAAAACTTTCACATTTGACAATGTATCTTCACCAAATTTGATACAGATTATTTTCTAGGACAAAAATGAAATCTCCGAGAAAATTGTTCAGATCGGTTAACTATAGCATATAGCTACCATACAAACTGAGCGATCGGAGTCAAGGGCTTGTAAGGAAAACTTTCACATTTGACAATGTATCTTCACCAAATTTGATATAGATTATTTTCTAGGGCAAAAATGAAATCTCCGAGAAAATTGTTCAGATCGGTTAACTATAGCATATAGCTACCATACAAACTGAGCGATCGGAGTCTAGGTCTTTTATGGAAAACTTTCACATTTGACAAGATATATTCACGAAATTTGGTGTGTATTATTTTAGAAGGCAACAATGTAATCTTTGAAGAAATCGTTCAGATCGGTTAACTATAACATATAGCTGCCATACAAACTGAACGATCGGAATCAAGTTCTTATATGGACAACTTTCACATTTGACAAGATATATTCACGAAATTTCTAAAAAAACTTGTTCAGAACGGGTTACTATAGCTATAGGAAGCTATACTTCCATACTAACTGGACACATAGTTACTAACAGAAATGCACCTGTGAAAGGTATTTAGCTTCTGTGCAACCGAAGTTAACGTTTTTTCTTGTTAATACTAATACAGGTTAATTTTGTAAGAACTAAAAATATTTTGTTAAAAAAATATCATCTGATTGAATTTGCACCGACTGATCCATTTGAACTACGCACGCAAACCGAACCGATAAAAAGATGTTTCCTAGATTGGCGCAACCTTCTTCTATGTTCGTGTGAAGTTTGATCCCATTTGTCAATTAGTATGTAATTTATTCATCAGTTTGTTTACGACGCTGAAACTTTATCTGACAATTTTTAACTTAGAAAAATGTAACTAGTTTACTTAAAATTTTATGTTTTCAATGGAATCACGGCTTAAGAATGTTTAAAAACGTTGCAAAAATGTTCTGAGGAATCTACGTGAAGTAACGAAAACTTGCCTCATGCAAGTCTATCCACCTCTGTTAATGATGATAACATCGAATAGGTTAAAAAAACATTGCTGGAAAATCATCGTGTTGACTTCAAAGTAGAGGATCTCAACTTATGTCGTAAATCGGCACAACATATTTTGCTCAATATATTGGGATAGCCGAAAGCCCTGGATCTTTTACAAAATCAACATTAAGTAGCTGAAGAACCTACATTCAACGAATGCATTTTTACTAAGAATGAGGCGTGGGTTTGCGAATATATTGTCAAAACTGTTCAGCAATCTAGCAAAGCCAAAATTTACGAGTATAACAAGTGTATAGAAAATTGGCATGCTTGTTATGGCAGAAGTATACTTTGAAGACTAAAAACTAAATGTAAATGTAGTTTTTTTAATCAGACCTTGTCAAATTCGTTGGGATGATAGTTCCAATAACACGTGAGATTTCTCATTATATCAATATTGCAATATTCAAAATACATATGCCATCATTTTTATCAATTTGTGGTGGCAACATTTCTCAAATGGGTATAATCAAAGATATCATACTATAGTGTTTTCGAATTTAAATTAAACATGTGACAGTCCTTCTTAAAATATTGCCAAATTTAACCATTTTAAACGACTTTAGTTTAATACCAAAATTTTTTTTTACCAAAAGTGTGTATTAAATATTTGCTACTATGCCACAGCAACTATGTTTTATACAAATTCCAAAAATTTTTATTTTAATTTAGAAATTTAAAAAAATTTAAAAATTTATTTTTTCATAAATCGTTTGTTTAGGTATTCAAAGATTCGACAAAATTAAAAAATTAATGAATGATCTATATTTACTTTAAGTAACCATTATGTTATGAACAAAAAATTGCTTACAGTTTTCCAAACAAAAATATTTCGTTAGTAAGGCTTTTTCAATCACTTCAGTTTAATATAATATTACAATACTTTTTTTTATTTATCTTATTTATTATTTAGTCTTTTGGCATAATAATTGTTGTTGATGGAAAATTTTTAAGTAGTCAGCAACACAATTCAAAAATATATTTCAAATATTAATTAGCTAGTATAAAGTCGTTTGGCTACACAACTTCAAAAATAAAATAAATTTATTACTATATATTATACTGGTTTTAAAACTAGCTTTATTCCGATTAGTTGATATTTGTTTTATCTTACACATTCGGAAGAATTTTCAAAAGTTGGAATCACTCTAAGCACCTCTGTTTATACGCCAAACATATTAAAAAGCCTGCACATTTGCTGAACAATATTATTGTGCAATGAAATTCCTTTGACAGCAGCACTGCATGAAGAACTTTGTATCAAGTAACGTAGACTCCCACATGCACATATCGATTGTAATAAGAGAAAGGCCTACAGTTTCAGAGCTCCAACCGTTCGCTCAAGAATTGGTAGGAGAATGAAAGTTGATCAGATCCATTGCTCAAGTGCATGCTGCGTTTACTGTCAACTCCAGGCGCAGAAAGGCATGTGTTCATTTAGAAAATGGGCATCTTTGTGTATGATTTCTATGAATGAGTGTATGCATACGTGCACATATGGTTGGATAAGGACTGACACTGACTTTAAGCTTCCTGTCCTTTTGGGCTTACATGCATACAACATCTGCATTGGGCGTTTTGTGTTTGCGGCAGAGGTACCACACGCAGTTATCCTTTTTAAGTTGGCCTTTCCCTGTGCTAGCTTTAAACTGTGTTTGCTTTAATATATTTGTACTTTCTCACATGCAGATGTCTTTACATATTCCAACATACTACGTTAATTAGTATGCGCCACGAACGTTTGTCTTTTCCCATTGGGTAAGGCACCAGTTTTTATTCGTAAAGTGCTAGCTGAAAGATTATTCAAAATTTAATACCAAAATTGCTGCTACTACAAATAGCCTTTTCCATATTTGTAAACCGTCTTCTGATAGATACAATCACCCCCAGATATAGGTATGTATACTATATATTGCTATTGTTTTGCTAACTTTGTTTGCAATCCTCAAATCCCTTACTTCTTTAGCTCCTCCTTGACACCATTAATGTGTTGTTTGTGGCTAAATATTCGCGCGCAATCAATGAAGCGTGAGAAAAGACGTTACGATACTGCAAAAGCCAATATTTGTTCTTCCACAAATACGGGCGTTTCTGGAGGAATGCTTTTCGCAAATTGAGATAACTTACATTTAATACGCTTTATTCGCCGTGCAATTCTTTAGCAAGTACTCATAATGCACTACGTCCCTGCAATCGAAAAAATTTGTTAGCAAAACCTTCACATTCGACTTAACTTGGCGCGCTTTTTTCGAGCATGGCTCAACGGCAGCTTACACTTGTTTTTCACATGAATGTTATGCTCACACTTCAGGTTTTTTTTTTAACGTCAAAACATACACATATAATATTTGAAGTTTGAGCAAAAATTATGGCGAATTTTGAATTTTTGTGGACTACATGTATTGGATTTTCGACTGTTTTGTGGCATTATGTTAATACTTATATCCCGTAATTTTGCTGATAAAGTCGGTCATTTGGAATGCTTTGTTAGTTTTTGACATCTGTTTTGCTTGGACGCTTATTGGTTCGTCTTCGAATTTTGTTTACCTTTGCTCACTTTCGACCTACACCAGCGTCGCGTTGACATTGCTCAGGAGATGACGGCAAATCAAAACTAGCACATCGGATTCACCCTAAAATCATTCGTAAAAAGTTAAGAATATTTAAACTTTCAACGCTGTATAGATTTATACTTACTCATATCAGGTAAAAGAAATCAATGAAAATGTCAAGAAATGGCATAACTTGATTATTATTCCATTGTGCAGCTACAGTCCTTGTTTTTCTTTTTCAATATAAGCGTAAACAACGATATTTTTTTCACTCAAATGTGTCTAATTTCGTATCTTAAAAGTGTTTTGTCATTACTTTTTATATTAAAACCTGAGTTGAGGCTGATCGTCCTTCGATGGAGGTTTATATGGAACATACTCTAACGAAGCGAATGTGCAAAAATGGTTTACATGCTTTAGGTGTAATGAATTGGACTTTAAAAAAAAAGAACGTCCTGGGCGGCGAAACGAGTTTCAAGATGAGGAACTGGTGAAAGCATTACGAAACAAAAGAATAGGTCGCTAAATATTTCGGAGTCACTCAAGTAGCCATTTCAAAACACTTAAAAGAAGTCAAATTCATTCAAAAGCAGCTTTGCGGCAAAAGAATTGAAAGTAAGAAAAGTTGAAAGACGATTTGCATATTATTGAGACTGGTGATGAAAAATAAATCAATTTCGAACCCGAATACCCATGACTGCAAGGTAATGCTCTGTATTTGGTGCTACCAGGGAAGTGTGCAATATTTTGAGCCTATAAAACCGGGTGAGAGCAATAATGAGGAATACTGCCAAACACGACTCATCAATTTTTTTTTTTCACGTCTTCTTATAATATATGTATTTACAGTGACTAAGGTATACAAGTTTCTTAACTTAGTTTTTGCCTTTTCTGCTTAAAAATTATTTGAGAATGAGCTATGATATGTTACTATTAATAATATAATTTTTGTAGGGGAAAAAATTTCCAAAAAACCCTTGAAGATTATTGTCTTAACCTACTTATTTCTATTTTATAACTAAGAATATATTTTACATCAGTCAATTAATTAATTCATTAATGTGAGAGTACATGGAATGCTCACAGCGATCGTTAAAACCTTCCATTTAGTCGGGACAATCTATCTGCGACTAATTCAACATTTGCTCTGTCATGTAATTCCGAGGTAGAAAAATGCCATGGTAGGTTAAAATTTATTTTTAATAATTTATTTAGGACCATACTGGTGCCCCATAAAAAACCACAGCCTGGAAAATGGACCTGAATAAATACATTTTGTAGGTTATACTAAAATCTGATCTTCTGTTTATAAATGGGTATAACGACCGTATTAGCATGTTAGTTTTTTTTATGATGTAAAGCACATGGTCTTTAAAGGTCAGTCTAGGGTCTAGTATCAGTCCTAAATATCTAACAGTCTTTTCACAGTTGACATCGAAAGAGTTAAGTGAAATATGACTTGTTGGGAGAAAGATGCTTTTACGCTTCCTAGTGAAAAAAATTGCTTGAGTCTTGTCAGTATTAACCAGTATTTTCCATTTGTTAAAGTAAGAGACAAAGATATTAAAGCCCTCTTGGAGTGAATTTGTGATATCAGCTACAATGAAGCCTGAGCAGAGTATTGTAGTGTCGTCTGCGAAAATAGAAGCTGTGCTCTTACTTAGAGGTGGGAAATACGAAGTAAAAATGTTATACAACAGTGGAGACAGACACGAACCTTGGGGACAACCAGAATTGATGTCAATTTTGCGAGACTGCTGATTCTTTTTATTCTAAGCAATGGGTGTAAGGTATTATGTTCACGTCGGAAACCAAATTGCCCTGGCGGGAGCACTTCATTGTCTTCCATGAAGGTCGAAAGTGTTTCTTTTATAACTTTTTCAAAAATTTTACTTACTGATGACAACAAACTTATTGGGCGATATGACGTTGGGCATTCTGCAGGTTTGTTGGGCTTTAATATTGGTATAACCTTTGAAAGCTTCCACTGGGACGAAGACATTCGTTCATAATTCTTGTGAGATACTTTAATCCACTTCTAGGCAGAGCCTTGAGGCATAGATTTTGTATATTATTTAATCCTGGCGATTTAGATGTTTTAAGATTTGTGATAGTTGAGGAGATCTCAAGATATTTGTTGAAAATGTCTGTTCGGAGGTTATTGTTTGAGAGTCTAAATCGCAAACAAAGTTGCTGACTACTGATATGGTTGCATTATCGCTGAGGTTGTTAGAGTGACACTGATTCATTTTAAATGTATCTGCTAAAATGTCCTCCTTTTGTGCTGGTGTGGAAAAACAGCAAGCATTTTGTCTTAATGTTGGTATGCTAGAACGTTTATTCTTGATAACTTTAGATAGTTTCCAAAATGGGGAAGAATTATCTTCTAACTTTGCTAAAATATTGTTCCAATTTTCGTTTCTGAGAACAAAAATCTTATTGACAATAACATGACTAAGCCATCTAACTAGGACGAGATCGGCCGTATTTCTGTATCTTAACCACTTTCGCCGGTGTCGATTTCTACATTTTATAAGTGCAATGAAATTTTGAGGAGTGGCTTTGTGTGACAGTATACACTATTTTTTGGAATACTACCTGCCTTAGCACAACAAATTGCCTCGTTGAAGTTGTTTATTAACATATCAATGTCGTCTGTATTTCTGACCGCAGCTTGATCACAGCAATTTAGATGCAGATTAACCAGTTTACCAATTTTGCTCATCAAATTGAAGTGAGCAATTGCGGAATTTTCGACTAGACACTTGAAGCCACGTCTTGCTAGAAGTAAGAAAATAACAGCTTTAGTTAGATAATACTTTGAGCAATACTTTTGTACATACTTTTTTCTTAAATATGCATTCAAATATTGCAAAAAAATAACCGCACAAAGTTATAGACCCAATATAGGTATATACTAACAAGCGACTCTGCTAGCTATTACATAATTACACTACCAAAGATATTCAAGCTAAAATAAAACTTTGTCAGATTCTTGATGATTAATCAAAATCGATTGCAATTTCAAATTTTCTGGTTGTATTCTATTGTATCGATTAATCAAATCGTAAACCATTTGATGTTCACATCGATTTTACAAAAAACACATTATCACATCTTATACTTAAAAGATCAAACTCATTTAAAATAGTAAAACACTTGGTTTATGGTAATTGAAATAACCATTTTATCGATTTATCAATATTTATGTTATGTCTAGGAATTTAAAAAAAATCGATTTTTTTTATTTTCAAAGTTTAACTATTAAGGAATATGTGTATAAGAGGGTTTTTCAAAATTCAAATTACTTTCGGAGATATAGGCATTTTTCTGACCCGGCATCCAAAGTGGTTCGGCCGGAACGCGAAACTTTAAACGCGTTTTTCTCAAAACTGACTTTTTAGGAACAATACCCACGATTTCTCAGGTTCTACTGCAACGATTTACTTAAAACTTTTATAAAGTCTTCTTTATAAAGGGTGATTTTTTAAGAGCTTGATAACTTTTTTAAAAAAAAAAACGCATAAAATTTGCAAAATCTCATCGGTTCTTTATTTGAAACGTTAGATTGGTTCATGACATTTACTTTTTGAAGATAATTTCATTTAAATGTTGACCGCGGCTGCGTCTTAGGTGGTCCATTCGGAAAGTCCAATTTTGGGCAACTTTTTCGAGCATTTCGGCCGGAATAGCCCGAATTTCTTCGGAAATGTTGTCTTCCAAAGCTGGAATAGTTGCTGGCTTATTTCTGTAGACTTTAGACTTGACGTAGCCCCACAAAAAATAGTCTAAAGGCGTTAAATCGCATGATCTTGGTGGCCAACTTACGGGTCCATTTCTTGAGATGAATTGTTGTCCGAAGTTTTCCCTCAAAATGGCAATAGAATCGCGAGCTGTGTGGCATGTAGCGCCATCTTGTTGAAACCACATGTCAACCAAGTTCAGTTCTTCCATTTTTGGCAACAAAAAGTTTGTTAGCATCGAACGATAGCGATCGCCATTCACCGTAACGTTGCGTCCAACAGCATCTTTGAAAAAATACGGTCCAATGATTCCACCAGCGTACAAACCACACCAAACAGTGCATTTTTCGGGATGCATGGGCAGTTCTTGAACGGCTTCTGGTTGCTCTTCACCCCAAATGCGGCAATTTTGCTTATTTACGTAGCCATTCAACCAGAAATGAGCCTCATCGCTGAACAAAATTTGTCGATAAAAAAGCGGATTTTCTGCCAACTTTTCTAGGGCCCATTCACTGAAAATTCGACGTTGTGGCAGATCGTTCGGCTTCAGTTCTTGCACGAGCTGTATTTTATACGGTTTTACACCAAGATCTTTGCGTAAAATCTTCCATGTGGTCGAATAACACAAACCCAATTGCTGCGAACGGCGACGAATCGACATTTCACGGTCTTCAGCCACACTCTCAGAAACAGACGCAATATTCTCTTCTGTACGCACTGTACGCATTCGTGTGGTTGGTTTAATGTCCAATAAAGTAAACTGAGTGCGAAACTTGGTCACAATCGCATTAATTGTTTGCTCACTTGGTCGATTATGTAGACCATAAATCGGACGTAAAGCGCGAAACACATTTCGAACCGAACACTGATTTTGGTAATAAAATTCAATGATTTGCAAGCGTTGCTCGTTAGTAAGTCTATTCATGATGAAATGTCAAAGCATACTGAGCATCTTTCTCTTTGACACCATGTCTGAAATCCCACGTAATCTGTCAAATACTAATGCATGAAAATCCTAACCTCAAAAAAATCACCCGTTAGGCTTGTCTATGGTTGGAACTAGCCCCATCCCCAAATTTTTATTTTTATTTTATTTTTTTTTTTAATTCGAAATAGTCAGAAAAAGTGATCCAAAAAAACTTTTTTTTTCAGGCAGTCGCCATTTTGTGAAAATTTTTCCCCACTTTTCCGTAGTTCCGACCATTGCGACATTATTCTAGATTAATAATCTTTTTTTTTTTTTGGTTTCAGATAACTAGGAGGGTTGAAATCATGGGTATGGTCACTTGGAAATTTTTAGAGACCTCCCACTTCGTCAGCTCATAATTTTTGAAATTTTTTACTTTTTTTAGTTTTTTATTTATTTTTTCTGTACTCTTCTAAAATTAACAAATAACTAATAAAAAAAATGGATAGTAAAAATATTAATTTCCTTTTTATTTTGCGACTCTTTAAAAATTACTTGAAATTCATGCTTCTAGACCAGAATACCTCCTTATGTGTTCAGTAATTAAAACGAAATCTCGTCTATCATTTTGATAATATAATATAATAATTTATAATTAATACCGCACGAACAGAGGGAACAGAAGACTATAGCATATTTCAGGCTAAATACATCTGAATATTGTGTTAAGGTAAAATTAATTTTTTGGTCTTTTTCCTTACAGTCTATAGTATTTCTTACTCTCCTTTCGTTTATGTTTATTTCAAAGTGAATGAAAATATAAAGCCACACACTAATTTCACAACAACAAATGTGAATTTGACGGTGCGTATGTAAATAGTTACGAATTGCTCTCCATTCGCTATTCAAACGTAATTTTATTGTCTCTTAGCAAACCCCAGATTTTTAACATACCAATATGCAGCCATTCATGCATATTTACATATATTCCTACAAACATTAGCTATCATCAAAAGAATACACTAGTGTTTTAGACTTCCATGTCGCTAGCAAACGGCATTCAGCTGCCGGTTACACTCGAGCCCGTACACACTCGCATGCAGACAATATAACTCGTTTTGGCTAGCAACAATGGAGGCTGAGCTGTCTCTTAGCACATGTAGCCATTTTTTTCTTTGTTTTTCGAAAAGTACTCGCTTTAGTCCCTACGGATGTACCGCACTACCGCAAGCAGACACACACGCATACACGCACATTATTTTCGTTTGTCAGCTGTTTCACATACTTATCTCTCGCTTATACTGCAGTTTCGATGCTCGAATATGAGCCCATTTTCGGTTGGTACTTGCCAAACGACATGCAGTACTCTTTTCCAAGCTTTAATATTGCCGTTTTAGACAACCAAAAATATTCCAAAAAGTCTACCACCTGTCATTCAATGCGTAAATGGTTCGGCCACAATCACATTTACTAGCTCAATGAGGGAAACTAAAATTGTATGTGCATCGTCGCACAGTGGTGTAAAGTTAATAAGATTATGATATCATACTAATTGAAGTTTATATTTATATGAAGAGTTCTTCAAAAATTAAGATAGTATCTTAAACAGAATGAAATTCTTAGTAAGCTTCACAGAGGATTTATTTGCCAAAATAAAAAAATTACCAACCGTTCTAGATCGCGTTTAACGCTAGAAATAATTAATTTTTTTCTTAAAAATGTTACCTTACATTTATATCCAGAAATAGATATATAAAGTTTGCGACGATATTTGTAACTCCCAAATGAAAACATCAGATACCCTATAAAGTATATATTAGGGTGATTCAAAAAAAAAATATTTTTTTTCGTTTGGTACTCGGAAAAATAGGTTTCTAGACATCTCTAAGAAAACCTCTTCAAGCATGAGTTCTTAATTGTAACGGGAAGGTTTTCTATTTTTTTTTTTATTATCAGATAGAAAAATTTATATCTCCCTTCCAACTACTTGAAAAAATATCTTGTTCCTTAGATTTTATAGGAAATTGAATGCTCTACAAAAAATTTCTCCATGATTTTTTCGTAAACCCAACCGTTTAAAAGATATTAACGGTTGAAGTTAGATTATTTTTGAGAAAATTTTTTATTTCTTATGAATTTTATAACTCAATGAATAAAATCATTATGAATGATGAAACTCAAAGGTTTTTGGAGATGCTTTCTTAGAGGTGTCTAGGAACCTATTTTTCCGAGTACTAAACGAAAAAAAAAAAACAAATTTTTTTTTGAATTACCCTAGTATACATATGTATATGTATATAAATGATCAACGTGACGAGCTGAGTAGACTTAGTCGTTTCCGTCTGTTCAACCATCCGTCGGGCTGTATACAAGCGAACTAGTCCTTCAGTTTTTGAGATATCGATCTGAAAAATCATTTGTCCAAACAACTGATATCGGAGCCCCATAGCATATAGCTGTCATAAAAACTGAACAATTGGAATAAAGTGCTTGTGTGGAAAGTTGTTTTTCATTTAACAAGTTATCTCCAAATAATTTCCATAGTTTATTATTTAAGGCAATCGTGCAATCTCCGAAGAAATTGTTCAGATCGAAGGGTATTATAGCTTCAGTGCAACCGAAGTAAACATTTTTTCTTGTTTTAAATATGTGTAAATGTATAATCTATTATAATTTTAAAACAATTGGTAAATCTAGTTTCTTTTATTTAAAAAACTCGATTTTTTTCTTTTGTTTTCAACCTGTAATAATAGGTGTGTCCCATAAAAATCGAAGAAGAACAGGAATAAAAAGACTCAATCACCGCCATCAATCAGAGCAACTTATATATAATAATTATATTTTCGAATTATAATTAATATAATAATATAATTTTAACATAATAGAAAACCGTAATGAAATCAGTCCTTAAAGTCCAATTTAGAATCAGACATGCGTAGAAAATGTTACGGTGCACATAGTAGTAAACAATGATAACAGACAAAGAAATTTTCTTATTCTATTCGTTTCGATATGGTTTCTTCGGTATTGAGGTTCCACAACAGGTTATTGTAGGTTTAAGATGTTTCATATTTGAGATCTTCCTTCTCATTAAAACAAAATTTCTGAAACAAATTTTCAATACTGGATCAATTTATACCGATTATTCAACGTTGCTAAATAAAGTACCCTAAATTCCCAAAAAAATCTGAGAATACAATCTGCTGAGATTTCATCTAAGTTAATTAGAGCTTTTGGCTATTGTCAGGTACCTAACATAAGCCAAACTATTGGAATTAATGAATCTTCATTCCAAAATTGAAAATATAATATTTCTTACAGACTTTGGAATGATGAGAGCTTAATGTTCATAGTTGACTAGACATCTTTTCTTTTTTCCTTCTCAGTCCAACACAGGGCCTTCAATAACGATTTACCATTAGACCTCAACTGTTTAAATTTCATATGAATATTGGAAAACGCCAAAGCTCTACAGATTTTCCTGAAATATCTTTTTAATTCATTTTCCCTCAACATTACGCCACGGTATACAGTATCCATTTCAATGAGTTTACCATCATTACGCATATGGGTATTGGAATATGCTTAGATTAAGTGGCCGTTTGTAGCGATTTTGGGTGCACCAAAATTGCTCATCAACCATTTCAACAACAATGTAACCACTGCTAAGCTAGTTTAAGCTTAAAACGCTTACACATAGGTATATGCGCAAGTTCCTATGTGTGCTGTGGTAAAAAGGAAACTTTTCTCCCCACTGCGTGGTTTCCAATACTTTAGATGGTTTTATGTGACTCGTAGATATGGTAGCACATGCTAACCACATTAATTGAAATATTTGGAAATGGAGTGTTTTTACTATTTTCGTATTTCGAAATGAATTTATCGTGTTTAACATGGCAATCTTTTAGTTAAATTTCTCTCGGTAATGAGAATGAAATTTTTAATAAAATATCACGCCAATAGAAGTAAGATGCTAAGGAGAAAGATCTACCTATCTAAGAAGTACGGTAATGACCTTTTTTGTAACTTAGTAATTAAAGAACGACGCAACAAGATTTATATTTAATTTAACTTGTTTTACATTGATTTGATTGCAAACATGAAGTACTTTTTATAACGATCCGGTTTTATATTATTGTCTCACTCGAGATGTGTATACCTAGCACATTTACTAAAAGTATATTATTATTTGATATTTAATAAAATTTGTTCATTAATATTAATGTCGTTGGCTCTATATCTAGTGAAAGCTTTAATGAACTTGTTTCTAATACTTTCTGATCATATTTCTGCCCCCTTAATATTATTTAAATAAAATAATTTCGTTTATCAATTTTATTAATACTAGGCTACGCTGGCTAGGTCATGTCGTTCGAATAGATGAAAACACTCCAGCTCTGGGAGCGTTCGACGCAGTACTCGCCGAGGGAAGCAGAGGAAGAGGAAAACCTCCACTCCTTTGGAAAGACCAGGTAGAGTGGGACCTGACTACACTTTGCAAAAACGGTTGTGGCTATAACCGTGGAAGCGGTGTCTACGCCAATAAAGAAGAAGAAGTTAAACAAAATAAACCTAGTTTGTTCTATTAGTAATCAGATAACTTTAGATTTAGATTAAGTTATCACACCGAAATCGGACAGGTTACTCAACACTAGTTCTTATAAATAGCTAGATTTATTTTACTTGAATTGAGTATGTAATTGCAGGTTATATATTATGCTGACCTCCAAGGGTATTGCAAGGCAAAGTGTTTTGGGTGTTAGATTCAAACATTTTACAATCAATTTTCGGCTATTTATGAACCACATCAGAATCAGCTGTTTATAAAACGAAAAACGGAAAATCCCTCTGCATTGGAAAGACTAAGTTCGAAAGAATCTGGTTCTGTTTGGTATTTCGAATTAGCGCCAACTCATAAAGCGACGCGACTTTGCTTAGGCATCGAATTAATAATAGAAAGGTAAGTTATTGTCAAGATTAATTGGTGTAAAAATACAAGATGATTCAGGTTCCCAATTTTTTAAAAATTTCACCCGTAAACAGAACACAACCAATTTTCATATTACAAAGTTTATATTTATTTTGAAAACTAGATTTAACGTGGCTGTGATAATCTTTAATTTAAAGAGGAGTATACCTTAGCACAAGCTTTATATATCTTGATGTATACACGAAATCAGAGTATGGATAATGATGTTCAGATCCCCTACCTCTTCAGGTCGCCTTTGAAAATTTAACGAGTGTTAGGAAGCATAACATAATATTATAAAGCCTTATATAAAATATAAAATAGCATACGCATGATTCACACGCCAAAAAAATTCATTTTTGTGATTGTAGAGGTCTCTCTTGAAGTAAACTCTCTTAAAGTTGGAATTTGTGACTGTCTGTATATAATATAATACTGTGATCACCAAAGTATAACACTAGAAGTTACTCATTGGGGAATGTTAGAAATACCTCAGTAAAGAATAAAAATGCTCCAGATTCTTCATAGTTTTTTCTGGATAGCATTAGAAATATCATACATGTCATACAAAAATGTTCAGACCTTAGTCGTGTGTATTACAACAACTTCATATAAATCATGAAGCAAGATGAAAAGCAGAAAATTGTTTGTTTTGGGTCTATGATCAGCTTGATTTTTTTAAGAATATCTACAACTTCGAAGTTATGACTATCAACAGTGACGCGGGAGCCAAGTCACGAGTGCGGCGATTGTTTATTTGATGACAGGAAATATTTCGTATAGCCATTGTTCATACCAGACCCAGTTGCTTGGCTTCCTGTCATATTAGTTTTGCGGGGTTACCAAATTCAGACATCTCGACAAACAGGCAGATAGATCCTTTTCATGCTGTCAAAAGCACTTTTGAAATCGACGAAGAGGTGGAGTGTGTCTTTTTCAAGATTTGGCGCATGATGAATATCTGATCAGTTGCAGATTTTTCAGGTCTAAAGCCACACTGGTAAGGTCCAATCAGTTTGTTGGCGGTGGGCTTTAATCTTTCACAATAAGCTCGATGGAACCTTATATGCAATGTCGAGGAGGCTTATCCTACGGTAATTAACGCAGATGTGGGGTCTCTCTTTTTGTGGATTAGGTAGACATTTAAATTCTAACCGTCGGATATGCTTTCGTCCAATATTTCACAAAGAAGCTGATATTTCAATAGCTCGCCCAGCAATCCATTGGCCCCTGCCACTTTGATTTTCTTCAGTCGGGTAATTGCTATCTGAACTTCTTCATAGCTGGGCAGCGGAACGTCTGCTCCATCGTCTTCGATTGGGGAATCGGGTACACCATCTCCTGGTGTTGTGTTTTCACTGCCATTCATCAAGAGAAGTGTTCAACAAGGTTGAGGTATTTAGTTGGGTAGCTTGTCATAATCGAATCAAAATTTGTGGCTTTATAGAATTTAAATTAAATATACAATCGTCCATATAATATCTTTTATTTCATTTTTGCATAAGCATATCTACACAATGCTTGTATAAAATGTATGCATTTTGTTAATTTATTAAAATAGCTTAAGTCGACTTAAGTTAATCCGAACTTTTTTAGTTATTCTAAAAAATTTGTGCCATTCTCGAGATAAGACACATTTCCAGAAATATTAGCTAAAAAGCAGTTGTTTCAAATGATCTGATTTTTGCCAAAAACTAAAATCTCCAATTTTTCCAAAATCAACTTAAGCTGTTTTCATATAAAAATACAGTTATATATAGCTATCGAGATTCACAAATTCAGTTGAATGTGCGTTCGTTCGAAAACAGTATTTTTTCTGGTGCTGACAGTAACACATTGAATGCGACAGGGGATTTCTGCAGCCGGCCAGCGTATGCAAACAAATTTGTAAGGCGAGAGAGACAACAATCACGCACAAACGCAATATGTAACAGTAACAAAGCTTCACAGAATTTTCGGCAGCCAAATAGATATTTGTATACTGTAGATTTGTATGTATGAATTGAAAAGCTATGTGCTTTTGCATTGACGAGAATGTGAGTGTGATGAAACAAAAGTGGACACATCAAAGCAGCTGTTTGGCAGCTGTATCAGTACAACATAAACAACAAATCTAAAAATTCCAACAACAAGATTTGCACTCACTTACCACATAGTAAGTGCAGTTTAAAGCAAAATCGACAGCAACAACCGCAGATTAAATTGCCACTGCGCATCAGCGTCAAAAAATCACAATGCTCGACGTATTTCGTGCACTGTATAAAGGCATGAATGGAAATTTTAGCATTTTCAGACATTTACCCCAAATGCGGTGGCGCTGCGCCAATGTGGCCAATGTGACGCGCATGGCTGGCGGAAATGTTGCAATTGCACTATTTCAACATGTCATTCGTGTAACGGAAGTAATGGCGTCCTTAGCGGATGTAGCCGAAAAAAATGGCCAAAAGCACTATTGTTTCAGATTTTCGCCATTATTTGTTTTTTTTTTTCATCTGGTTTCATTGCAGTTTATTTGACTTGAAAATTGCAAATTTTCGTTTCGCATTGATACATTGCCGATTTGGATCAATACGCACTATGTACGTGTTTGGTATGAATGTGTACGTTGCGTATCCGATATGTTGGTTTCATTGGGAAAACACAGGTTTTTTGATTTGAAGAAAAGTTCTCAAACTACAATTTTAAAATTTTTTGCATAGTTTTATTAGTACATCTTTATAATCCAAAATTATAATTGAGTCACTCTTTTTTAGGCCAAGGTTATATTTAATACGCATCAGTTCAATTATCTGCCTAAATACAAATTCCAATGGTTTGCAATCATATTTGGTATTTTATTACCTTCTCTGTAAGTCAGCTAATCACAATCATTTTTATATCTGTGATATTTATCTGAAAGTCGTTGTGATTGACATAACTCTATACTCATGAAAAGAATGCTGTGGGAGGTGCATACTGATATCCGTTCTTTTTATTGCCGAGAAACATAATATTCAAAAATACTCTCGATTAATTAAATTTCGATAGCTTCTATATAGACATACACATATGAGACAAAAGCTCTACTAAAGGGACGGATATTTAACATACAGTTGAACTTTTTCACTCGAATCACCATAATCCATAAAAAAAGTTCGAGTTATAGACCCTTCGATTTATGAAAGAAAATTTATGTGAAATTTGACTTCTATTGCCAATTCAAGAGTTCGAGTTATAGAAAAATCAGCTGAATTATATATGTGTATGAGGGAAAAGTAACTGACGGCGCGCGGACCAAGTGTTCAAAGTCAACTGGAAAGTCGGAAATGACAGGACTGAACGGAAGTTAGAAAATTATTATATTGTATACATGGAGGACAGGTAAAGTATTGACACAAGTTCACAATTTTAACGATAAAAGACGATCTTTGAGTGTCATTAATATATCCTACCGATTAACCGATATTTTCATGAAGAAGTCAGCCATAGGTACTGTGGTTCACATGTTTGGTATCTACAGGCTTGACAAATTCTTTCAATTTCGATTCGAACGTAAGATGGCATGACTTCAAGTCCATTTGCACCATTTGTGCAAAGTTTTGTTCCAATAACTCCATTTGTTCTTGAATTGTGTGCTGTAGAGGGAAAGAATCAGTTCGATTTTATATTTGTGTTATATGAGAAGTTTTCTAAAATCATATTTGCTGAATAGAAATTATCGACAATGAAGAGGTAATCGCCAAAGTCGAGACTTATTTTGAAACAGAAGACAAGAATATGAAATACTCAATATATGTCTTAGTATAATATGTACTTTTCACATAACCTGGTTGAAATTCTTTAATGGGAAATGTTTATTATCATTCGAAAGAATATTATGTTCCATTTATTTTTTTTTTTTAAGATTCTTTCTTTCAACTATTGGCCGCTTTTTCGATGAATCATTCGAGCATTTCGTCTGGTAACTGGCAAATGACACGTCTTATATTTTGCTCCAAAGCCTGAATCGAAGTGCGATTGTTCGCATAGACTTTAGATTTTACATATACCCACTGGAAATCTAACAGTGCTATATCATACGATCTTGGTTACAAATCGACCAGCCCAAAGTAGAAATTATCAGTTTACCGAAATGTTCTCTCATTTGTTGCAATTTGTGTGAAGTGGCGTGTTGCGGCTAGTGGAAAAGTAACTTTTCTCCGATTATTTTTTTCAGTGTTTTTAATGATGCAATTTTGTCACAAACATTCGAAGTAAACCAAAAACACATAAAGCATATTTTTATGTTGGCCTGTTGATTTTTAATTGATTTTAGAAGTCAAATATACAAAATTTTCACGAAAAGGGGGGATTTCAGGACTGTATTCAAAATGATTTTATTTGATTTTGGTGACAGATATTTTGCTTCGGAAAAAAAATCTGCCTTCGGACAAGTATCTTCTGTAAAACAAAGGAATGTTGTTTGAGACATTTTCATACGCACCTTTTTTAGAGCGAAAACCCGACTAAAGGTCCATTTTTCCTTTAAATTTAGGTTAGGTAAGCAATATCTAAGAAGTCTCAGAGAGTCCCAGTTCCAAACCACTACAGAAATGTTACATAATTTGTTTTCAACGAACTGTGAAAAAATCAGCTGCCCATACCTGCCTTCCTGGGAGTTATAGCGATTTTAGTATATCACTCTCAGTATTTATTCCATAGAAATAGAATGGAAATTCTCGGAATCACTTATTGAATAATTTAATCATATTGGTTTTCGGGTGACTTTCCGTCATCCCACGCAAGGCAGGAGAAACAAAGAGAACTAAGCTCAGTGAAGATGAGAATATTATTAGAGATCAAAGAAAAAAGGAAGTTCAACAAAATCTGAAAGATCAGCTCCAAATAACTGTCGATGTTGTGAAACAAGGAAGTGGAACAACTAATGACGGTAACACAGCAAGGAAATTCTTTAGTGATCCTGAGGAAACCGCTCTGGCCACAGGAGTAGATACCGAACTTATAAGAAGGTTTTCTAGTATTCTTCAAGCTATAACTTCTGGATATAATACAGACTGCGATAAGTTCTCTAAGTACGGAAAAGAAACTGCTGGTCTCTATGTAAAGAAATATTCGTGGCATTACATGCCACCAGCTGTCCACAAGGTTCTTATTCATGGAGCTGAAATAACTCGTTCATTTTTGGTCCCCATTGGGCAACTATCAGAAGAAGCATTGGAAGCAGGAAACAAGGACTTCAGAAACACAAGGCTTTACCATGCGAGGAAAACATCAAGAAAAGACAATTGTGAAGACATATTACATTATCTTCTCGCCAATTCTGATCCCTCAATCACAAGTAGGAGAATACTGAAGGAGAAGAAACACCTGAAATTATCAGAGGAAGATGACTAATAATTTGTAATTTTTCTGTAGAATGCAATAAAATATGCCTGTGTTATAAAATAGTATCTTCAATTTTTTTTTTTATTCTACATCTATTTTAGCACTCCACAAAAATGAGCATAACTCTCTTAAAACTGAAGCTATTAACTTCAAACTGGTATCAAATTAATGCTTTTATTGCCACCTTTCAAATAAGAAATGAAATATATTTTGGTTTTATATAAAATTTCAGAGTTTTTCAACAAATATCGAAAAATCATGAAAATTTGACGTTTAAAATTGTTGTTCGGATCACCCTATACTTTATTTAAAAAACTAATCATAGGGTATTTATCAAAAATAAAAGAAGAATTAAAATAAATTTTTTTTTGTAAATTTTTCGAACAACTTTTTATTTTTTTTTGACTTTGGTTGAAAATTTGACCCAACAATTTTTTTCGGTGTAAATTTTTTTTTTCACTCATTCTGTTTGGGATTTCATTCTGACCAATCTGTAGAAGTTTCTCATCGATACAATTAAAATTACGGTTTAGGCAATATGATTTCCAAAAAATTCCGGTTTCGCAACACTGTGCGTCGTCCTGTTGAAATCAAATGCCAACGAGATCACGAGCTTCTATTTCCGGCTTCAAATAGTTGGTAATCATGCCGCGATAACGGTCGCCACTACGGTTACATTTTCTCTGGCATCATTTTTGAAGCAATATGGACCGATGATTTCACCGGTTCACAAACCACACCAAACCGTTGTATTTTTGAAATGGCAGCTCTTGAATCTCTTTAGGTTACTTTCGTCCCATATGCGTCAGTTTTCCTTGTTTACATACCCTTTGAGCCAGAAAGCGTCTTATCGCTGAACAAAATTTTTCTTGAAAACGTCAGATCTTCTTGAAGCTTTTCAAGGGCCCATAGAGCGATGTCGCTTGAGAAGGTCGAGCAGTTCAGTTCTTGCACAAGCTGAAGAAGTTCGCTTTCAACTTAAAATCTCGACGTAAAATTCGCCAAGTCGTTCCATATGTTAATCCGAGGTGCTGCATCGAATCGACTCTCCACGGTCTTCGTGTACACTCTCAGCTACGGCTCCTATATTCTCTTCACTGCATGCTGGGTCTCAAGATAGGCGATGGTGTTGTGGATAGTACGCTCAGTAGGCCGATTATGTTGACCATAAGTTGGCGAGACACATTCTTTACAGAACGTGAATTTTCGTAATAAAGTTGAACGATTTGTAAATCTTTCCATGATAAAATGACAAACAATACTGAACAAAAATAACATGACAGCTTGACACGACTCACGTGTTATCTGTCGACTCTACTTGAATCACCCTTTATAGCATCTTTTATTCCCCCGATTCACTAAAAACACTATTTATTCTCTTCTTAACTTTATTGTTATCCCATTTTTTTTCTTTTCCACCAAATTTAAATAAACAGCATTTCTATTATTTGTGAAACAATTTTTTCCGTTAATAATAACACACCAAAACTAAAGCATATTCGCTTGCCAATTCAATCAACTTTGCTTATTGCATGCAAATATAAATGCAACGGATGTTGCAAACACTTTACCCGTTGACACATATATGTACGCGCTGGCGCAACAGAAATAAATATTGTATCAAACGTTTGACAAGCTGCGAATGACATTTTCGAAAATATTTAACACACCACCAACCGACACGAACAAAAACCACGTCTTACCTACTGAGCAGAGTGCAAAGATGTCACAACACACGCATATGAGTATGTACATATATACGCTAACAATTGTGGCGACTGCTTTGTGGCACGATTGGATAACTGAAAATCTCGACACCTCACACATGTCTCATACTTACGATTATACATATATGTATGTACATACCTATATGTATATTTAAGTGAAGATATGTATAAGTCATGTCACAATTCATCTGTAGTGTTTGTCCACACTCATCTATTATATATATATATATATATGTAGTAGTATGCATGCAATTTTGCTGCTGCAAGTGCCGTGCAACAGCTGCAAGATCGATTACTTTTTCAATTTTACAACAAAAATATTTATACGAAAGTATGTGGCAAGTATAACCGCATATACATATTTGGCGCGAAATAAATTTATATAAATATATATACTTATATATGCATATATACATGCATGTGTGTGACGTATATTTATTTGCTTTCCTTGCCACATTTGTCGCCAACCAGCTTGAACTACGTCTACGCAAATATCATCCATCAAAGACGGCAACACACAGTAGATCAACGGCACTGACTTGGCAATTGCCAACTTGCAACAACTGAAAGCCGCAATCGCGTTGCAACAGACAGTCAGCGAAGCGCGTGAAAGCTGTAAGAAAATGCTACTTACACATATGTACGGAGAGATATGGATTTAAGCTTAAATGGATGGGTTTGAGTGTTGACTCGTTTGTATGTGTGTCAAAAAGTCCTGACATCTATGGCCCTAATTGCAGGTAACCCAGTAACCGTGAGCTAAACTGCCATGTATGTATAAAGATAAGTACAGACATATATACAGCTAAGCTTGTAAGTATGTGTGGGTGTGTAATGCGTGTTCCGCCGAGCATTGGCAATATAAGCTGGCATTTATATGGTTTACTGTGCAACCTCTCTCGCTTGCCAACTTTTCTGCTACTTTTCACACATACTTTTTTCCTCGCAACATGTTGCAACATAGTATAATAGTTTTGTTCACCAAACGGTCGCTTGAAACACCTAAAACTAACCGAAATATATATACTATGTGCCAAAAAATTGTATTTATTTTGAAGATTCTTTATTTATTCTTCCAAATCAAGTTCATCCCATTCAAAGTAATCCCCTCCCGATGCAATGCACTCATGCCAACGGATTTTCCAATCTTTGAAACACTGGTTGTAGTCACTTTCGGGATGGCCTTCAGTTTCGTCTTCGCTGCGGCTTGAATCTCCTCCATCGTATAAAAACGGTGTCCCCGGAGCGGTCTTTTGAGCTTGGTGAACAGCCAGTAGTCGCACGGCGCCAGATCAGATGAATACGGTGGTTGCGGAACGATATGGGTTGAGTTTTTGGGGATGTGATCACGAATTACGAGAGCAGTATGGGATGGTGCATTATCGTGGTGTAAAAACCAAGAATTGTCTTTCCACAATTCCGACCTTTTTAGGCGGATAACGTTACGCAAACGACGCATAACGTTCAAATAATATTCCTTGTTCAATGCTTGACCGGTTGGAAGGAATTCATAATGCACAACACCACGATAATCGAAGAAAACAGTCAACATGACCTTGATTTTTGAGCGACTTTGGCGCGATTTTTTTGGTCCCAGCTCTCCTTTGGCACGATATTCGCTCGGTTCATCGGTTGTTTCGGGATCGTAAGCATAGATCCAAGTCTCATCGCCAGTTATAATGCATTTCAAGACACCCTGGTTGTCGGAATGCATCGTTTCACACTTCAACGCGTCGCCTTTTTTTCAAAAAATTCAATGTTTTCGGTAGCAGTCGAGATTTGACGCACTTGAGGCCCAAAACATCCTTCAAAATGGTATTGGCTGAGCCTTTCGATATGCCAACTTCATTAGCAAGGTCTCTAATTGTTAATCTACGGTTTTTCAATATCAAATCTTTGATTTGTTGAACGTGAGCTTCGACGGTTGAGGTTGATGGTCGCCCTGGACGCTCTTCATCTTCGACACGTTCACGGCCGGCTTGGAACTCACTATACCACTTGTAAACATTTTTTTTAGACATAGCCTCATCACCAAAGACTTTCTGCACCATCCTCAACGTATCCGCAGCAGAAAATTGATTCCGAAAATAAAATGTAATGCAAATTCAGTGCTCAACAAATTTCGACATCGCAAAAAACGAAAAACTCACTTTTAGCAGCTCACAAAACGACACGTTTCTCAAACATTAATGAATGATTTCACATGAAATTCGACATAAATATAACTCACAGTACTACCCACCTAAACAAAAATAATTCTCCAAATCCTTCGACGCGGGCAGTTTAAATTCAAATGTCACCTTATTTTTTGGCAGTAGTATATTCGGTTTTGCCAAATTAAATTGTTCGGTTACACCTGAAGTTAAGCCTTCCTTACTTGTTTTATTTTGTATATGATTTTTCATTCGTGTGTATTTCTATATGCTTCTTCCTCTTCTTTTTTTGCACATGTTAAGTTTTGATGCTACTTTATGTCTGAATAAATCACGTTTGACCCCAATTTTTCCTCACATTTCCCATTTACAGCACAAGCTCAAGTACACATACAAAGTACATACATATCAGTAGAGGTGACTTAATAAGTTTACTTATATACATACATAGAGTTAGTTGTGCTATATTTGTGCATTAAATTCATGCAACATGCGGAAGCGTAATCTTAAACGCAGGTGTGAGCGTCTACAGGGTACGCCGTCAGGCTGTCTGTAACTTAGGCATATCATAAGCAAACACACACGCTACAAACATATACATATTTATGTATTTACCTCTATATGTGTATTTTTCACTTTAAGCGCTTGTGTGTTTATAATGTTTACAACAACAACACTAAATATACCCTATTTAAGATGTACGAACTACGTCCAGCGTAAGTTTAGCCCTGCTTTTCACACACACACACACACGCACAAGTCTGAACACTCAACCAAATACTCACATCAACCTCTACTAGCTCACTCAGCCAGCTCTCTTCTCTTACGTTTATTGCATTTTATTTGCTTCGGTTTTCTGTTTGCTTGCTGCTTTTGATTTCATTTCGACATGCTCAAGCGTGGCTACTTGAATTTTCTTTCGAAATGTGAGCAAAGCACCTATTTGCAATGTGATTCCGTATTTTCCTTATTTTCAATTTGAAAATTTCGCCAATGGCGAAGATTAGCAAAAAAAACCTTATAAAAATCGTGAATCAAGAAAATATTTTTTACTAGCTTTGCTTCATAAAACATGTTAGATTTCAATCAAATAGAATAAATAGTGCGTGGGAAGCTTTGCCCAGCTTTTAGCACAGATGTGCTGTGGTTTGATATATAAAATTAATTTATGTTAGTTTTGGTTATTTACAAAGTGTAGTGTCTTTAATATTTCTTTAAAAGACGTACTTCACCGTGCAACTAATCACAAAATTGAAGAAAAACTATTTTGTTGAGTTCACTAATCGTTGACCATCCTTATTTTATTAAATATAAGCATTCAATTTGCCATTTCTAAGGTCTTTAAAATTTGTATAGAAAGGCGATAATATTATCATCCACAATATTCTCCATTTTATCGTCTTTTGGTTATGGCAGTTGCTAGAAGAATTAAGAAATACAGTTCGGGTGCAAGCGAACATTTTATAATCTTGCAACTTGGTGTAATCAAAGCCAGGGAAATACCTAACGATGTAAAACGTCAACCAGCGGATCGGAAACTAAGAAATTTTATATTTAGCCGGATGTTAAAAATCCTGCTAATGGTCATATGTGGGCAAGGTGAAGTTTTCGCCCAATTTTATTCATTTAAGGCACAATGATATACTATTGAGTTAAGTACGTTATGAAATTTTTCAGAAATAAGTCTAATATTGGCCGATTTATCCAGCATAAAATGACCAGGCAGTTTGGAAATCTTTATATGTGACCTGGTCTACGAAAAGGGGGCTAAGGTGTCAAAAAATCAATTTTTTTTTTTAATTTTTTTTTTCAATGTTTTTTTTTTATTTATTTATTTATTTATTTTTTTATTATTAAGTCTATAAGGACTCAGGGGAGTATTTACCCGATTAAACCCATTTTTGATACAGAGAGTAACTACTGCAGGAAAAGGATTCTGGAAAGTGAAAGAGTCTATTGGAATTTAAAATTGTGTTATATGGGTTTCATTTTCGCTCTGTGATATACTATATAAATATGATAGGAATGTTACGTACCAAATTTTGTTGAAATCGGTCAATTGGGTCCCGAGATATGGGGTTTCACCAAAAAGTACAATTTTTACTCGGGCTTCTACAAAGTCCTCTCATACCCTCTCGGTGATAAAATTTAATGTCTATGGTATATTTAGTTATTGAATTTTTTCGCCTTTAGTAGTTTTTAACAGTACCATTTTATGGGGAATGAGCGGGTTTATTCTCCGATTTTATTTATTTTCACATCATGGATAGAGCTTCTTAGTGACTCCAAGCTTCTTTGTTGACTACTATGCCGGTCTCTTTCGACCAATTTAGCGATTTTATCGTAATTTTCGACTAAATGAAGCGGTGTGAGTTCAAAAATGACTTCAAGTGCTGCCGTCGGACAAGTGCGCATTACGCCAGACATGCAGACACAACTCCGATAGTTGGAGCCCTATCAGAGTCTGCGAAGCTTTTGAGGCGCAGGCCCCACCTGATTATCAGTCGATTACAGGCCAACATGTTGCTTCCACCGCAAAGTGGAATCCAGCGTGAGACCAAGGTATTTGACCATCTTGGTCATCTCTATCTCTCTGCCCCCAAGTGTAAGGTTGATGTTTAATTCAACCCTCTTAAACCACCCTTTTGCTAAGTTCACTACAATATCGTCCGCGTACCCTTGGCAGTGGATGCTATTGTCAGTTAGCAATGCTAGAAGATCGTCCACGACAAGATTTCATTGTAGGGGGGATAGCAAGCCCGCTTATGGGCAGCCCCTTGTTGTGCCAAGACTAATCCTTCCCCTCTCTTCAGCGAACTGCATCTCCTAGATTATCTGGTACAAAACGGTATTGGTTGATCTGCCTGAATTCGACCTTATCTCTACGATCTTTTCCATACTTTTTTGTAAGAAGGAAGTTAGACTAATTGGCCTGAAGGACTTAGCCAGTGAATAGTCCTTCCTTCCTACTTTGGGTAAGAAGATCAGCTTCACTGTCCTCCATATTTCAAGAATGTACGCCATTGCGAGACTATCCCTCATTAGCTGAACAAGGTATGGCAGTATATCCTGCTCTCCCTGCGCTTGAATGATCCCATCCACTCAAGCAGCCTTGAATTTCTCGAACGAAGCCATTGCCCACTTGATCAAATCCGCCGTTGTGTTCGACAGGTAGACACTAGTCTTCACAAATTGTTTCCGGGAAGTGCGCCCACAGAAGTGCCGTACCTCTATCTTCTGCGCTGGTCTTATACGTCCCGTCGCTTTATTTGCAGCCTAGCTGCTTCTGGTGTGAAGATGACATTTTCACAGAATCTCCTAAAACTTGCCTGCTTTGCAGACCTCATCTCCTTATATAAGGTTAGGTTGCCCCTATATTATTCCCAGACCTTCGTACGTTTCGCTTTATTAAACAGCCTCCGTATCTTTTTCCTGAGATCTGAGAGTTTTCTTGACCACATGGTTGCGCCGGCTTTAGGCGGCAGCAGCAATGATACACGTATATGATAGACTTGTTTATCGCAGAATACCTGCTCTCCCGTCCTGGACCCGTATCACTATTATCAGTCTGCCCCTCCCCCCTCAAATTCCTACTTAGCATATCCCGGAAGGTATCCCAGCTTGCGTTCCAAGGGTTACGTCAGGGGGGAGTTGCTTGACCTCTACCTTTAGTGCTAACCTTATGATTCTATGATCCGACAAGAAGGCCACCCTTCATTGTGAGATCTATTCGTTCACAGGATCGTTGCTCAAGATGATGTCAGGCAACTCTCTCCTGCTTAAGATTTAAATACAGTGAGATCAGTGCGTTATAAATAAATAGTCATTAAGTTATCATTCATCTCTTCAATTAAAGATTTTGGTTGAAGTTTTGTAGATGAAATCCGTTCACCGCTAGCCCACTCAACATATGCCGTCAAAACAAGTATCATTGATGAAACTGTATCCCTACAAGGGCTCAAATTTTATGTGCAGAACTACCCTGTTTTGAAGGCGATAAAGCAAAGTGCTGTTTTTTCATAAAAGGTGATCCACGTCGAGGTTGCCTACCTTTTTAAAGTAAAAACACAGAAACTTTAATGGAGAATCATTCGAAAGAACATTTTTTGGCATTTATTTTTTGAAGATTATCTGTTTCCGTTGAATCCAATTTTCGTTCACTCATAAGACCATTTCGACTCGTAACTGGCGAATGACACACGTGATATTTTGCTCCAAGGTCTGGTCGAAACGGAATTATCCGCATAGCCTTTAGAATTTACTTATCCCCGCAGGAAAAAGTCTAACGTATGATATCATATGATTTTGGTGGCCAGTGTACCTGCCCAAAACGTTAAATTATCTGCTCATCGAAATGTTCTATCAATAAATGCACTCACGCGTGAACTGTCATAAAGTCTATTGAAAAAAGTGCCCCTACTTGGATCACCATTTACATAAATATTCTACGTTTTAAGGTTTCATATATTTGGAATACTACAGTAATTATTTTCAATAACCTTCATATATTCATTTCATGAGCTACTAATTAAGTGAGTTCCTACCGACCAAAAATTTTTTGTATCATTCTAATCTTGAAACTGGATGAAGAGGAGCACTACGGCAATACAGGGTTATTAAGTACAGAATTTTTAAACCATAAGCTAACAGAAGATCTTCAGAAATATCAAGTTCAGAAAGTCTTGAAACGTCTTTTTATCCTATTTTCCCTCGATCTTCTGCAACCTATGGGTTCTATTGGCTTTATTCGGCATTGTATATGTTTAGCAAATTCATTAATTACTTCAACAGAAACTGCTTGGAGTTGTGCTATTGGTTAAAAATGACAATCCTTTAATGAAAAATGGTTTCGAGATTTGATTAAATGGCCACAGATACATATACAAAATTTTCCGTTCTATAAAAATGGTCTTAGTGGCTTCTTTTCATAAAAACATTCCATTAATATATGCTGTTACAGCTATGCATCAAATATACTGTATTCATATAGTACACCATGTCGTATGAGCAACATAGAATGTATAAATCAGTTGTATAAATGCTTATGCATTTGATATACTGTATATAATATGATATATATTTTAACTGTTAATTTTTTAAGAAAAAAATTATTTCTTTTTGGTAGAACGAAAAATGTTGTAAGAATATCACTATTTCCAAGTTAATTTACTTGCTTAATGCAAAAAAATAAAAATTCCCCCGGTTTATATATGAGGAAAGTAAAATTATTTAGGCATCCTTACTTTAAGCCAAAACTGAAGCTTCAAGGGGCGTTTGCAAAAATCAAATTATAACATAAACATCCTCTCATATTATGATGTACTCGCACGCATTTCCATAATGGACTCTAAACAGACACCAAAAATATAGCATCGTTTAGTCAGTGTAATCGGAAAAGAAAATGTTTGTTTGTTCGGCGGTGATAATTCTGCGTTAAGCGTAGACTTTTATGCAACGTGGAAAGCGCGCCTGCCGAAGAGTCTGAAAACAAACAACGTTGGCAACAGTCAAAGCCCGCCAATGCCGCAATGCACTAAACACGAGGATTTTCCATTTGTGGCGCTTAACAGCAATTTTGTTCACTTTTTCACTTCTATTCTCCGATCTGGCTAACGATTGGGCAAATTTTTAACGGTATTGAAAGGCGCATGGGTATGTATGTATATGTGGTAATATAAAGGCTTCATTGAATACTTGGTGCTGATAACGTTTGTTGTATGCCACAGTGAGCTATATAAAAAAGTACATTTACATACTGAAAACGCTACATAGTGTACGTAAACGTCGTACTTGCCAATCTAAATACGCCTACTCGACGCAGAATCCGTAATAAAGTGCACACAACCGTTTGACGAATTACGCGAGTTGGTGTTCGCATGCTGGAAATTTAAGTGCGTCTGCGAGTCCTTGAAGTAGCAATCCCTGCAACGCACGACCGCTCGGTTGGTTGGTTGACTGGTACACCGAGAGTCCTCGGTTGCTGCGGTCATCCGCTAACATGTGTGTATGTGTGCGCTGCTAAACATTTTCGTCTACGTCAGCAACTACTTTTTTTTGTTTTGAATTTTATGCCTACTCTTCCACTCCACCAGAGATAGTGGCTCAATAAAAACGACTTTTTTGTTGTTTTTTTTTTGTTGTTTTTTTTTTTTTTTGTATGAGTATGTATTACCCGAACACAAGATGCACTTCATACAAGTTTATGCAAAAAGTGAGAAAAAGGAGGGAAGTATTGAGAGGTGTGCAATGCTGTAGTGTCGAGAGATTTATTTTCCAAATGTAGTTTTCCCCAGTAAGCAATTTTTGTGGAGTATGCTACAAATTTTTAAAAATTAACTGACTCCGTTCCATAAAAGATATTTAAATTGCTCTGAAACTAAGCAGAATGTCTGACAACTGCATAGCCGATTATTGGAATGAATTGCCAACTAACTGGAATTCCGTTCTACTCTTGATTCCTAACGCTTGATTAGGGATCTATAGGTCCTGCGATAGTCAGTTTTGGTCAAAACATAACATCTAACATATAAGTAACGTTGACATATGGTGAACATTGAAAAAAAATATTGGTAATGCCGCCGGATCATATAGGCGGAAGGTTGTATGTTTTTATTGTATATGTATCCTATGCTTAATTTATATATTAATATCGATCTAATAAAATCATATTTAACTTCATTCCTCATATGACTACTAAGGCCCTTCAAAAAACGACAAGTATACAGTGGGTCCGAGATTAGTCACTGAGACTAATGGCATTTTTTATATTGAACAAACTGGTCCCTCTAGCTTAAGCATGTTTTATGAACAGTCCAAACCCACTCGTTTGAATTTAAAAGCTAACAAAAAGAGATGAGTTGTAAAACGTCATACAAACGTGTAATTCTTGTAAATTGTATCATTTAAGATACATTGCAAAATCTAATTCAAAATAATTTTTGTTGTCTTACGTAATTAAGTTTTATTTAAGCCAAAAACAAGAAAAATGAAGCTGTAATATTGATCTCACGTGCATTTCTTATAGCATAAAAGGGTTTAAAGATCTTTATCTTGAAATTTATTAGTCAGTTTGAATGGTGTAGCTGCCACAGAGGTTTAAACTAACATTGTACACTTTTGGATAATAATCTATGCACAACTCCGTGAAGATACTTTGTCAAATAAAAAAGTTTTCAACACAAGAGGTGCGATGTGAATAGGTTCTGGAAGAGAAAACGACGTATGCCAAATTTCAGATTAACATCTTTAAAACCGAGGGACCAGTTCGAATATATACAGACGAGCATAGCTAAATCGACGCAATTCGGACAGCTGATCATTTATTTATGAAAATTCTTCATAAGGTCTCCGACGTTCTTCCACGACGGAATATTACAACTTTCAATACACCTGGTATACTAATATACATATGTATGTGCAGGATAATAAAATGTTTCAAAATGATTTAAATATATCTTAATTATATTTGTATTTTTAATATTAAAAAAATAAATATATATAAAATACAATACCTTTTTTATTACTATTTAAACTTTACTGTATTATCTCAATAAGTAGTAAAAAATAGAATAAACCACTTTTAAGGCATAATTCTCACCTTTTAGTTTAGTAACTGTAAAAAAGGGCACAAAATACATAAACTAGCTCTCCATAACACTCTTTTGTAAAGTCTTCTTCATTTTTGAACTGCACGTATTTCTTTCAGGCCACCCCATCACCAACAAACGGCATCAAAGCGCAGCTACTGATTTTACGATTCTTTCGCATTATTGTCCGTGCCGTGGTAGTTGCAGTTTTTTTACCTCAATATGTATGTGTGTACGAATGTGTATGGCGTATATTTTTTCTGCTAGTCCCGCGTTTTTCTGTTGTCAGTTTTGAATTTGCATTCCTAAAGTGCTTGGCCAGCCGCATTCCGCTGCAACCGCAGTCCACTCTCTCTCTCACTACAACATAGACGCTCTCTATACACAGTAGCTGACATTCCTGCGGTGCACGTTGCAGTGATTGAGTGATTTAATGAGTTCGTTTGCATGCAACTGTGGGATTGGCAATTGTACTTGCACTTAGATATGCGCATATGTGCGCATGTATGTATGTGTATGTTTACATACGTAAATTTACATTTACATATGCACATGTCAATGGGTGTGTGTTTAGGTGCATGTATTGGTGCGTGAGAGGGGTCACACGCATACGTTGTCCTTCTACATGCAGTTGTTTATCACTTGCGGATCACTTCCACTATTTATCTTGCATGGCTTTGTATTGATTAACATTGTAAGCACGAATACGGTCTGCGGAGCGGTGGCCTCGTTCACGGCAATGGCTCGGGTGGTATGATATGCAATTTTTTCCTCACAAAAAACAACAAAAACCAAAAGTCCACCTCACGTTCAACTCATTCAAAATGCGAATGAGTTTAGTTTGATAATGACGATGGAGTAATGTTGGTATAACGAAATAAAAACGGAAATAGTGGCAAAGGAGGTGGGATGGCGGGGAGTTACAAATGCAAATTTAATGGAAAAATTTTGTTGAACGTTGCTTTTAATTGATTGCAAATGAAATTCCTCATCTGCTGAAATAAAATTTCAAAATAAAAAAATAGCAACAAATGATTTCCTTAACTTCTGGTGATTGAAGTTGGTTTGACTACTGCATATATTGTAGGGGTAATAGCAAGATACATCCTACTTCTGTATAATACTCCACACTACTGTTAGTGAACGCAGTCCGTTGGTTGAGGTTTGAGTCATGTTGTCAAAATATGATTTCATATGAAGTTGTTCAAACATAATATCTCTGAATTTTCGCATCGATATGTAACAAACAATGAAATATGGCGCCATCCCTAATCAATAGACATGAAAGTACATCTATTAATTTTCATCAACTACCTCGAACATGGCAAAACCATCAACAGTAATTCATAACGTAAATGTACAATGCCAGAAATCAGAAGAAAAATCGATGACAAACTGTTTCACAAGAGTGACTTTAGTGAGCTCATCGCCTTTAATAATGTCAGCATTTCACTAGTTATAGGGATTCTAAGTGACCATTGCCTTATCGGTGTCCACGCGGTAAAGCTGAGAATCTTACGGATGCCAGTTGTAGAAATGTTTATGGGAAAACAAGGTGAAAACAATTTTACACTACATTCTCTATTGTTCTGTCTTTGCCAAGATCGAATTTTACCATTTTTTTTTTTTAACAATGTGAAATTTTAGTCATATTAACTTCTTATGTTTCCTTAATGAAAAAAGATATGGCCAAGTTCAAACGCTAGAGTAGTTTTGTAGAACAGACCATTTTAAATTACAAGTAACTTTCTTGATTGTTTGTAGTTTAAGGTCGACCTGATCATGGTACGCCCTATCTTCTCAAGTTTCTGAAGTCAGTTTTTCATTTGGAGCAACCTGTGTTGATATATTAAAGCGAGAATCATGCCTAACATAAAGTTTCTTTGTAATTCAGGATTATTATTTTTTGGTTGGCAAAGTTATTTTAGCAAAGTAGTTTGGCGCCAAAGGGAAGTATATTTCACTTATGAATTTTTTCAGTAATCAATAATAAATCGCCCCTTGTGTGCAACATATGATTTTTTTTTATTAACTCGTCCTGATTTTGCATTTTAGAGTTTGTAGGAGTATATGGCAGTTTTATGAAAACCTCTTGAAAACACTAGATTTGTATCTGTATCGATCTACTAGTTTTTATGCTACGTACACTATGTATTCTCTGGCAGTAGAACCTCTAGCTGTTAAATACGAGGTTTGACAATTAAGTAATGAGACTGATTTTATTGTCGCGCTTGTGGTAAACCTGTGACCTTGAATTGCCCTTTCCGGCATTCTTCCTTCCTCCATTGATATATTTACCATCGCTGTATCTTGTTTAGTTCGCCTGCTGCGTCAAGTAGAGTAGACGTGTGTTTGTAGTGCTCGTCACGAAAATGGAAAAAGGAAATCAAGAGCAACGCGTCGCGATAAAATTTTGCGCCAGATTGGGCGAAACAGCTTCGGAAACGTACGTTAAAATTGTAAGAGTGTATGGTGATAAGTGCTCTTAGTCGTGCCCAGGCTCACAATGGTTTTCCCCGCGCGCGCCCCGCCCGAAAAAAGCTCGCATGAGCAAGTCGAAGGTGAAAACGATGATTATTTATTACGATTAAAAATTATTATATATTGGACTTTGAATATATAATAAAACAATTTTTATATTTTTTATGATTTTATGATATATTTAAAAAACCGACTTTTGACATCGATTGTTGTTTGAGTTCAGGAGGTTTTGACGTTAAGAAATTTGGGAAACGAGAGATGACCAGATTGTAATCTTACCAAAAAAAAAATGTGCAAAGAGAGATTTAAATTAATCGATGAAAAATATTGATCCATCCACAAACATATCGCCATACATACATACTACTATTGAACGCAATTGAGATTCAATTTTTGTTAAATTATTTACCATACTGAAATAAAGCCGATGTTAAGCAACAAGTATATTCCTCTCACCTTCTCTTTCTTTTCATATCTCCCTCTCTTTCTTTTATTTCTTTTTCTCCCAATCCTTCTTTCTCTCACTAACGGTGAGCAATGCTAACCGTTAGTTTTTAAGAGCTGTTCAAACAATGCAAGACCACCCGGTGGGGCAATTTTTACAACATGACTCTCAAATTTACAATAAATTTGCTCACGAAAAAAACAGGGAAAGGAAAATGTAATAATAACGTGAAAAAATTTGCATCCACAAAAAGCATTGGAAATTAACATAATCCCTGCACGTAAGACTTGAGAATGTTTACTTTTCACTGAAAAAGGGGGAAAACATAGAGAAAATCCACTCAAAAAAATAATGCAAAAGTGAAAAATTGGAGAGAAATAGAAACCTGACGCGCAGACAGAATAAATGCATAAAAGGCTCACTGAAAGCAAAGCCCAACAGAAACAACAAAACAAACAAGGTTATAAAAGCGCTGGGTAAAGGTTCAAACAAAAAATCAACAAAAACTCAAAGTAAGCATAAAACATTAAAGTTTCAACAAAATGCATACATTCATATTGTAGCTATCTATTTTGTATATGTGTGCAAGGCATTGAGTGTATTTGTGTGTTTATCAAATTTAAAAGGTCAAGGGCGCACGGCAGCTCGCTTCGAGCAAGCTTAAGTGTGTGTGTGTGTATATATGTATATTCGTTTTGGCAGCTGCGCCAAGTTGGCACTCAGCAATTCACCGTTAGTTGCCTTAGCGGACAGGTTACAGCCTCAACTGCCCCAGCGGTGGACAGCGTTTTATGCCATAACGCCAATAATGTGTGTATGTGCTTGTTTTTATTCCTGATCTTGCGAAAGCTGCCAAATATGGTAAATGATGAAAAACAGCAACTACAAACATTACAAAACGTGTTGGTATTTCTTAAAGATTGTTGAGTTTCTATTTTCTCTTTTCTTTGCCAGACAAAAAATATATTTTTTACATTTTCTGCTTGTCAGCTCTCTCCACTGAGATTTACTGAGTGACATGGCTAAGCAAGAAGAAGCCTTTGTCCACTATGCGAAGATGGATTGATAAGTACTTACTTATAAGCGCCAGAGCGATTCGCAATCGTGTGATAAATTCTTGAAGATGACTACTGCCAACAGCAGAATAGAAGTCGTAAGTTTTTTTTGACTGCAGGCGGAAACGAGGCTGTCTGTAAAATAAAAAAGAAATAGTAAAGGTATTAATACAGTTATTCGAATATTTTTTTGGAAGAGAAATCGAAGTAGAGAAACAAATATCGCATGGATGATGTATACTATGAGTCTCATCCTTAGATGGCAGTTGTCAAAAATAGTTTAGTCACACATGGTTACAGATGAGCCACGCCCAGGTGCCCCGAAACACGCTTATGCAGCAGATAACGTGACGTAGGTCTACGATCTTGTATAGCCACAATCCTGATTAGAACCTGCGAATTGCTTTCTTATTCACCGAATTCTTCACATTTGGTTTCGTGTGGCTTCTTTTTGCGTACGAGAATCAAAATTCACGCGTCGGCAAAGATTTGGGTCGAATGTGGGAATCTACTTTACACACTTACAGAAAGCGATTTTTTTGGGACGGCCTAAAAGATTTTAAGCATCACTAAGTCAAAATCTATTGAGCTTAAAAGGAACTATGTTGGAAAATAAATCACACTTTTTCCAAAATTTTTTTTTCTTTTGCTAACTATTTCTCGAACCGCCCTTGTATATTTATGTGCAGTGCCTAGTTGTGTGTGGACATTTTTTTAAATCTTCTGCCACTTTGCTTTGCTTTTGCTTTGCTTTTGCTATGATTTCGCTTTCTTATATGTGCATAATTTGTTCACTTCTTTTTTAAATAACTCCCGCATTTCTCATTCTGTTGGCATTGTAGTAATTTTATTGTAACCACTGTCTCGTCGTATTGCTGCTGTTCTGACATTTGCGGACAGTTGGTGTCATGGGAATGCAAATTGTAATTTTTAAGATGTTCGCTTTTCAGTGAAAGTAAAATTTGGTGAAAGCAGGGAGGATTTGCCTAAAAAAAAAATATTATGATTTTATATACAAATATACATATGTACACATAAGACACATATATCACATTTACTTGTACCTATATGTATGTACCTACATAGGTACATGTACTCTATATACCGTGACAAAAAAGTAGCCGGAAATTATAAATAAAACGTAAAGTATTTAATTATTCATCAATTTTTAATTTATTGCCTTTAAAGTAATCCCCATCAGATGTAATACTCTTATGTCAACGATTTTTCCAATCCTCGAAACACTTTTCATAAGCACTTTTTTGAATGTCTGTCGTTATTTATAATGATCTCCATGAATATGGGATCGAAAATCGTTCAATCAAGTTTACGGCACTAACTTTGAAAAAAATTCAACTTTATCGGGACGAGTCGATCAAGAACGCTTTCATACCCAATTTAGTTTTTTTGTCATCCCCCTAATAGCGTGATCAGCGTGATCCTCAGTTGCCTTCCTTAGCGAGCAGAATGTGTCAAAGTTGAGTCCGTTGTAAAAACGCAGAAATCTGTCATTTTTTTGTTTTCATTTGAACAATGTTGCCATTACTCAATACGCATATATAGTTTTGTACACATCTAAGATTTTAATTACAATTTTTCATAATATAAAATATCAAACCTGAAAACAAACAATTTAAAAAAAGTTTACATATTTATAAATAATAGCATTCGACTCTGATTTTGAGTTAGCTTAAAAAAATGCCAAAAATATTGAAGACAATTTTTATAATTACTACATTATATCGAGATTTACAACGCTGCGTTGTGAGAGAGCAATCAGCTGATACGTTTCTACAGCAAAAATTCAAATGCCGTGGAAATATACGGCAAAGCGGAAGGGAGTAGCGTTTGTCGCTGATCACTTACATTGCGCTCCCATAAGATAGGTCGGATCAGCTGACACGGGCACGAGTTTACGTTGTTGGCTGATCACGCTATAACACTTGGCTGACGATTCTCAAGCACCATATTCTTCACTTTTTTAATATATTCATCGTTTGAAGAGGTCCAAGATCGTAAGTTTATTTATGATTTCTCGACTGTCTTTGAAGTCATTATATCATTCGTGGTTTCTGCTTTTTATAAAACTGAATCACCGTAAGCCTTTACCAATACTTGCAACGATTCGGCACAAGAAATTCGGTTTGAAATACAAAGTTTAAGACAATTTCTTTGTTCGATATTTTCATTCATTGTCAAAATCGCAATGCACTACTAAGCTTTAACGACTAAAGCAGCGGTGGTAAAAAAACTGGCTAACAACTCGCGCTCTTAATTAGCATAGTAGTTATAGTAGGGGTGCCTGGAGTACTAAATTTGCAGTTATTGGAGCGTCATGGAGACTTACTAGATTGTCAAGATAACGTTTAAAAAAAAGAAAATCTAGGTGAAGTTTTCCATTTTAGTGGGGAGAAGAGCGGGTAATTATTTTGAAAAATGTAAAAAAAAAAAAAAGTCACATAAAAATACTTAAGCGCGTCAGTCATTTATGGTATTATATATACGCGCATTGTATTTCTGATAGTCGATATATATTAATCTGACAATCAATTCAAAGTTGAAGGCCGTAAAAAGAGGTTAAAAAAAAAGTTATTCGAGCGTGTCAGATGTTCAAAGCGAATGTTAATGAACCTCTTAAAAGTGTGCCATTTAAATTTCTGACAATTTCGACGTGACCAAAAGTCATTTATTGATTTTAAAACTTGTAAAAAAAAGGTGACCTTGAGATACTCGAGCGCGTCCGATTTTTATGCAGGGGGATCAACTTGATGTCAGAGTCTACCCAAAAGATAATCTGGCAATTATATAGAGGCATATCGTTAATCTGACGATTTAAAAGTGGAAGAATTCTGTTTGGTTCTTGTTTTTGTTACAGGATATAATAAAAACAGCGTATACATATATAGGTATAGAAAATTTAATTATTTATTAATATGAAAATAGAAAAAATAAAATAAAAAAAAACATGTAAATTTTCGTCATTCGAGTCATCGTCGAAGTTGGTTTCCACTTCTTGAACTTCCTCGTCATTTTGCATTTCTGTAATCGAGAAAAAATTTAAAACTTTACAATTATTTACTTCTTTTATGACAGTATAGTCTTCAAAAAAAGATTTATCTGCAGAAGTATCTCCTAAAATATTAGGTGTTATGACGATGTCCTCGTACGCTTTAGGAAGTTGGTTTCCAACAAACCAAGTCTGCTCCAACTTTCCATCCACGTTTTTCCATCCGTAATCTGTTGCAGGTGTGTTTAGTGTGAGGTGTGGATGATATATGTATAATATATGGTGTAGTCGTGTTGAGTATGATGTGTGAATGATGTAAATGGTGTAGCTGTGTTATATTGTGAGGGGGGTCGGAAGCTCATTTAGCCAGATGAAAACTAAACGCTCTAAACGAAAAAAAATATATAAAACACCACAAACAAACAAAAGTGTCAAGCGTCTACTAACAACAACCACGCTATGGTGATCAGTATACTTAACCTTTTTTCGACGATTTTACCTGTATCGTCCCACGAAAACTGTGAGATTATAAAATGAAAAGAAATCTAACGCGCTCGAGTATTTCAAGGTGACGTTTTCTTTTACAAATTTGTCACCCTGCTATTTCTCTAAGTCACCCTCAAACTGTCAGAATATTGAAATATACACTCGTCTTCATGTATTTAATTTACCATCTCTTAATCTCGAGTTTTCCCCAAGGATCGATTTTTTTTCTCTAATCAGATGAACTTCCCCAAACGCACTCCTCCATATTAAGGGCTCATATTTGGTAGGGGTACATAAAAAGGTACAATGTTTCTCCCCATAAAGTTTTCTAACACGCTTAAGTAACTGCAAAAATCCCCTATTGTGCTCCCCTACTATTAAGAACGGTCCTACCAACTTAGTAAAATAATTTTTTTAAAGCCGTTTACCCGGGAAGTTTTATTACAATTTCTGGTTGCTTTTTTGACACAATGTATACAAACATACTTACATAAAAAGGTATCATTTCACAAATTTGAGTGCTGCTTCAGTTCACTCCCTGTAGTTCTAATATTTATTATGATTCTAATATGCACTTTGTGGGTATGATTTCATTTGCCTTCTACATTTATTTCTCCGAAAAAGGGCTTTAATGTACTACTGGCCTTCAATGAAGTTAGATGAGCTTTTATATAGGAAAATAAATAGTAACTAAGTATTTATAAAAAATCTAAAATTATCAAACAGAAGAAGCTTTCCCCCATTGTTAACTTAAGGTTAGTAAAGTATATAGTACTAAGCTTCCCAGTGGTTTTGCGATTCAGTTTTTATTCAGCCATTATTTCGTTACGCTGAATAAGTACTGATAACCAAAAGAGTAAGAAACAGAAAATATGAAAAAGGTATGAGCTGTAATGAGACGTCGCCGCTTGGAGATTATCTTGTTTTTTTCGTTACACAAGTTGTAAGGTTTGAACTAGAAATTCGCTATTAATACCCAATGTACATCGAAAGCAGCCATTTAGGAATGGCAATGGTATTTTAGATAACTCCACCCTCACCTGCTGACTTATAAGGTTATAAGTGTTGGAAAGTAAAATAACTAATAAAGCCCTGATACTGCTGTGGTTTCTTTAATATAAAATTTCGATAACTTAAAAAACACTTTATTTCTACTTTCTACAGCTTCGATGCTATCAGCCTGAAATCCATAAAGTCTATTTTAGGTAGTGGTCAAATTTTAATTTGATATCCCATTATCAAACCAAAATTTTAGCAAGCGTTGTGGATAATCATAATGCAAAATAACCAAACAGCAAAGCTGTTAAATTGAAAACACTGTTCACCGCTTTCAGCCACGAGGCAACAATAAAGTGGCGATAAAATGACCTGAATTACAAAATATACCAACTCATCTGGAGCAATATTCAGAGAAGAGCTAAGAAGAAGAAGAACAGCAACTATTATGATAATAAGAATTAGCGGCGCGTTTGTACCGGAAGTTCCATTAAAAATCAATGTTTAAAGATTTATGGACTTAACAAGTTAGTGTAAATTACAATAACAAAGCCACGTACACGCTTTTCCATGCCGCATAGTACAAGGAGCTACAACAATGAAATTATGGGCAGCTATGCCAATAAACAGCTTGAGAATGCTTTGAGAAATGAAAGGCATTAATTTTGTAAATAATATTACTACAATTATTTCATATTTAGGCATGCTTTTTGTGCAACTCAAATTATGTAATCTCTTATGTTAAAGAGAAAAAAATTTTTTTCTGCTACACAATAAAAAATACTTTTTATATTCTTTAATAAATTAAATAATCTAAAGAATCATAAATGATCCTGCAATTTTAGTCTTTAACAGGAATCGAACCGCATAACGAGCGCGAAATTTGGATAGTATTAGGACAGCAGTTATTTAATTTTTTTCCATGTCTTTTAAGACGGAACCTCCGTCATCGAAAAACCGAGGTTAGGACCAAAAAGTTCACTTTGATAGTGTAGCAATATAAATGTGATTACTGTATTATGTTGTATCGTTACCTTATTTTAATGTTACTTGAATAAGCAATCCTGTTGTACTTTTGAATTTGTATCATACCTTATTTTAATGTTACTCGAATAAGCAACCCTGGTGTACTATTGAATTTGTATCATATCTTATTTTAATGTTGCTCGAATAAGCAACCCTGATGTACTTTTGAATATGTATCATACCTTATTTTAATGTTACTCAAATAAGCAACCCTGAATTTTTAAACTTGTAACTGGCGACATGAAAGTGTAAAGAAAAAATAAAGAAGAGTTCAGTTCGAACGCAACCATTAAACGAATCGGTCATCCCATGCTACAATATTTCAGAAGTGGGATTCGGGTACAGTAGCAAAGTTTTAACAATTTTTTTTTAAATGGAGTGCATCGATGCTAATATATATACGGCGGCCCAGTTGCGTGAGTGGTTGAAGCGGTTGGGACTCCCGACTCATGGCAACAAAAGTGCCCTAGCAATAAGGTTGGGCGATGTGCCTGCGGTTGAGCGTGGCGATTGCCCTAGTTTCGCTGGCGAGGAGGTTGAGTCGGTGGGCGTTGGTGAATCACCTTTGGAGGAGACAGCGGAGCGTGATTTGGAGACGCAAAATGAACTCCTGACCAAAGAAGTCGAGCGGTTGAAGCTGGTGATTGTGCAACTTGGATCGGGCAGTGTGGTGGGCGGCGCCGCTGGTGTGACAGAGAGGGATGATTCAGCGAATGGCAGAGCTTCGAGTGCTTTGAATGGCGACGTAACGAATGTCAGCGCAACATATAACAGACAAGCGAACATACAACATGCAACGATTAATGGCGGCGGCGCTTCGAACGACGGCGGCGCATTGAACAACGGCAGCAGCGCTTCGAATGACGGCGGCGCATTGAACAACGGCAGCAGCGCTTTGAACGACGGCGGCGCTTTAAAAGACAATGACGCTTTGAACAGCGATGGCGCTGTAGGTACAGTAAGAAACGAAAAAGATAGCGCTACGGTAAGGAATGTCGGTGCTATACCTTTGGAGATGGTAAAAGATCTGTTACCAGAATACGAAGGTGGGCCGAATTTCAACATATGGATTCAACAGTTAAGAAGTGCTGGAAAAGTTTTTAACCTTGATCATAGCGCGCTGCGCGCTGTAATGATAAGCAAGTTGAAAGGTAATGCAAGAGTGTGGCTGCACGCGAGGCCTCTGTTTATCACCGAAAATATAGACAGCCTTGTTGCAGAAATGCAAGCGGTGTTTGCACCAACACACAACAAGTTGTTGCTGCGAAAACAGTTTGAAGCGCGCAAGTGGTCGGTTGGTGAAACCTTCCAAAAATACTACAATGAAAAAGTTTTACTGTCAGATCCGTTGAATATGGATGAATGCGAGCTGATTGACCATATTGTCGAGGGTATGCCGGACGAGCAGTTACGGAATCAGGCATATATCCAATGCTACACTACAAGAGTGCAGCTTCTGCAGGCGTTCGGGAGAGTTGAATTGAAACGTGACTCGATGCAGATGCCTCGCACTAATGTCAGATGTTTCAACTGCAACTCATTTGGACACATGGCCGTGGCATGTCGGAAGCCGAAGCGAGAGGTTGGGGCGTGTTATGGGTGTGGCAGCATGGAGCATAAAGTCGCTACGTGTCCAACGAGGATTCAAAACAACCGTGCAGATGAGAGCCCATACGTAAGATATTTAAAGTTTATTGTAAGTAATAATACTAAATGTATTTTATCTTTAGAATGCCTCATAGACTCAGGGAGCCCAATAAGTTTTGTAAAACGATCATCCTTACCAGATACTATTGAATTTAATGATAATTTTTCAGTTTGTATTCCATATTTTGGTTTAAATAAAAGTAAATTAGAAATGTTTGGTGAATTTAATTGTAATGTTTGTTTTGAAAATAAATTTGTCAATATAAATTTGATCGTAGTGGCCGATGAGACTATGGGGTATGACGTAGTTTTGGGTAGAGACTTTTTCAAAGCAAGTAATTTAATTTTGATATGCAAGGATGAGATCAAAGAGAATGCATTAATTAAGTTAAAAAAGAGTGTTGATGATAACAGTGTTGAATATGAAAGTGTAAACGATGAAGGTAAACATAAAGTGGGCGGGTTCAAAAAGACTGTAATAAAAGTTGTAAAGTAGAAAAGTGTATAGTTACGTTAAATGAAACAAATGATAGAAAAACAAAAGTGGGTAATATAAATAAAACTGAGTGTATTGTTGACGAAACAAATGATAGGAAAATGATAGTTGATGCAAATAGAAATAAAACGTTAACTGATGTGAATAAAAGAAAAGAGATAATTGATCGGAAAAATAATTTGAGTGATAGTCGATGTAAAGCAAATATGGTTACAAATTGTATTGTTGATGAAATTAAAAAATTGGGAGATAAGAAATTAGATCAAATTGGTGAGGTGGAGAGTAATAGTGAAAATAATGAAAGTTCTAGAAATATAAGATGGTTAATGCTCATTGATTTTGATAAAGAGAAAGAACTAAGTCTGAATGTGGGAAAAAATATATCACATTCAATTTGTACAAGGTTAAATAAAATATTTACAAAACTGTATGTACAGGCCGAACGTCCTGATGAACCATTGGTAAAGTGTAACATGAGACTCGTATTAGAAAACATAAAACCTTTTCATTATTCCCCGCGGCGATTATCGTATGTAGAAAAAGGGGAGTTGCAAAAGTTGATAGATGAGTATTTAGTAAAGGGATATATCAAACCAAGCGAGTCCGAATATGCGTCGCCGATTGTATTAGTAAAAAAGAAAACGGGAGATCTTAGAATGTGTGTAGATTACCGGACGTTGAATAAAGTAACCGCGAAAGATAATTATCCGATTCCATTAATTGATGACTTGCTAGACCGGTTAGCGAAAAAGAAAATATTCACAAAGCTTGATCTTAAGAATGGGTTTTTTCATGTTTATATGCATCCAGAATCAGAGAGATATACGTCTTTTGTGACTCCGTTGGGCCAGTTTGAATTCAAGAGAATGCCTTTTGGACTTAAAAATGCATCATCGATGTTTCAAAGGTTTATACACAAAATATTTGCAGAAATGATAAAAGAAGGAGAAGTTATAGTGTATTTAGACGATATCATGATTGCAACCGAAAGTTTAGAGAACCATTTCCAAATTCTAGAAAAAGTATTAAATAAGATAACTCAAAATAAACTTGAATTAAGGTTAGACAAGTGTGAATTCCTACAAACAAGCGTGAATTATTTGGGTTATATTGTTGACGGTGAAGGAATAAGGGCGGATGACAAAGGACTAGAAGCGATAAAAAATTTTCCGGTGCCAAAAAACGTTCATACAGTACAAAGTTTCATAGGTTTGTGTTCGTATTTCAGGAGGTTTGTGAAGGATTTTTCTGTTCTGGCAAAGCCTCTGTTCGACTTGACAAAAAAAGAAAAGATATTTTCATTTGGGGCAAAAGAATTAGAATGCTTTGAGCTTTTGAAATCTAAACTGCTAGGCGCCCCGGTACTTGCGTTGTATGACCCGAATGATTACACCGAGTTACATTGTGATGCAAGTTCGATAGGATTAGGGGCTATTTTATTGCAACGGAAAGAAGATGGAAAGATGCACCCAATTTTTTATTTTTCGAAAAGAACTACAGAAGCAGAGTCACGATATCACAGCTTCGAGTTGGAAGCTTTAGCAATAGTTAGTGCTTTGAAACGATTTCGTGTGTACCTTCAAGGAAAACCCTTCAAGATCATAACAGATTGTAATTCACTTGCACTTACATTGAATAAAAAAGAACTTAACCCTAGAATAGCACGATGGGCTTTAGAATTACAAAACTTCAATTATACGTTGGAGCATCGAGCGGGAAAACACATGCAGCATGTTGATGCTCTAAGTCGGTCCAGTAATATTCTAGTAGTAGAAACAAATACCTTTGAAGAAAATTTGATTATATGTCAAAGAAGAGATGAGAATTTAAAAAAGTGGAAAAAACTATTAGAAGAAAAAGAACATAAATTATTTGAGATGAGAAATGGGGTTTTGTACAGAAAAAAAATGATGGCAGAGTTTTATTTTGTGTTCCACAAGATATGGAGGGTAATGTAATTTACAAATATCATGATGAGGTTGGCCATGTTGGAATAGATAAAGTAGTAGAATTAATATCGAAAAGCTATTGGTTCCCTAAGTTGAGAGAAAAGGTTGATAGACACATAAAAAATTGCTTGAAATGTATTGTATTCTCTTCCAAAAGTGGGGCGCAGGAGGGTTTTTTGCATAGCATTCCAAAAGGAAGAATTCCCTTCACATTGACCACTTCGGTCCGATTGATAACTCATTAAAAACGAAACACATTTTTGTCGTCATTGATGCATTTACAAAATTTGTCAGACTTTACCCTACAAAAACAACAAATACTAGAGAAGCGATTCAAGCGTTGCAAAGTTATTTCCGGATTTATAGTCGTCCTAAATGCATTGTGTCTGATAGAGGAAGTTGTTTTACATCTGGTGAATTTAAAGAATTTCTAGAACAAAACTCGGTTCAGCATATTAAGATCGCTACAGGTTCTCCGCAGGCAAATGGTCAGGTAGAGCGGGTAAATAGGAGTTTGGGGCCAATGATATCAAAAATGTTAAACACAGATAAACGATACAACTTGAATGCGGTAATAGAAAGTATAGAGCATGCTTTAAATAACACGATACATAGGACAACCGGGGAGCACCCGAGCGTAATGTTATTCGGTGTAAATCAAAGAGGTGAAGTTGTTGATTCGCTGAAAGAAAACTTAAGAGAAGTTGATAAGTCATGTGAAAATCGAATTTTGCAGGACATTCGTGAGAAGGCAAGTGTAAAACAAGAACAGTTGCAACAGTATAATACAAAATTTGTTAATAAAAACAGGCGAGCGCCAAGAAAATATGTAAAGGGAGATTATGTGGTTATAAAAAATTTCGATTCTCACGTAGGGGTGTCTAAAAAACTGATTCCTAAATTTAAGGGACCGTATTGTATGGAAAAGTTTTACGAAACGATCGTTACTTACTTAGAGATGTCGACGGGTTTCAACAGTCTCGAGTCCCATACCACGGGGTATGGGCAGTTGGAAATATAAAACCATGGTTCAAAGGACGCGAAGTCTAGTCACTCACTTGAGATCAGGTGATCTCATGGTCAGGACGGCCGAATTGTAGCAATATAAATGTGATTACTGTATTATGTTGTATCGTTACCTTATTTTAATGTTACTTGAATAAGCAATCCTGTTGTACTTTTGAATTTGTATCATACCTTATTTTAATGTTACTCGAATAAGCAACCCTGGTGTACTATTGAATTTGTATCATATCTTATTTTAATGTTGCTCGAATAAGCAACCCTGATGTACTTTTGAATATGTATCATACCTTATTTTAATGTTACTCAAATAAGCAACCCTGAATTTTTAAACTTGTAACTGGCGACATGAAAGTGTAAAGAAAAAATAAAGAAGAGTTCAGTTCGAACGCAACCATTAAACGAATCGGTCATCCCATGCTACAATAGTCAACTAACGGATAAGATCGTCATTGCGAACAAACCTTAAATTAAAAGTAGGTTGGAACGTAAAAGTCATAAGACCTCACTGGATATAAGTAAGTGCAGTACTTTGTCACTGCACCACTGGGAGGCACGTTGACAAGTTCGTAACATTTTTCACAAAATTAAATTTCTGTGAGCATATTCTCAGGTTAGGTTAATAGGTCGGTCGTGACAGGAATCTAACGTGAACATCTTAGAACGTTGGTCCGTTGTTTAAACTAAAAAACTCATATGTAATGTGACGTTAATTTAGCTCAATCCTTATTTACTAATATACTCGCCAGAATTGAGACTTGGTCACTGGAGTCTGGTGCTTCACTTTCTTTAGACAAAACACATATCCTTCATGTATGTAGGAAACAAAATTGCAACGGTATTTCACTTACCCACAACCAAACTAACATCGAATGTAAAACATAGCTGAAAATACTAGGATTAATTTTTGACTCTAAGTATAACTTTAATGCTCACTGTAAATATGTCAGAAACTCGTTAATGACACGATTAAATATTGTTAAATATCTCTCGTCTAAGCATTCATTTATTCATCCGAACACACTAGTCAATGTTGTCAGAACTTTGCTAACTTCAAAAATAGATTATGGGAATTACTCCAAAAGCAGTATCAACCTTTTAAATGCACCATACCATTGCGCAATACGGCGAAGTCTCCGGGCCTTTCTAACCTCGCCAATAAAAACGATAATTGCTCAATCTGGTTTACCAACTAGTCAAAATAAAATTATAGATTCTTCGCTCCAAATTCTTGCGAAAACGATTGAGAACACCAACCCTTTACTAAATACAACTATCACCCATGTCACGAAAAAAAGAAAAATTCCAAGAATACAATCGGCTATTTCGAGATGCTTAAGTTTCGCTGCAGAAAATAATATTTTACGTAACGCAATACGCAAATTCACCACACGACATCCTCCCTGTCTGATCAATGATAAAATCCTACAGAATAAGCTTATGTTTTTGTCCAAGCAAAACACACCAAACGAAGTCTGTCAACAAACCTTTGCTGAACTGGAATCTAATTATACAAATAATGGCTGGAATTTATTGTTTACGGATGGCTCCAAGTCCATCGATTCCACACACAGGAGAAATTATTTGCAATTGGCTTCTCCCCTCAACGAGCTCTGTATTTACCGCTGAAGGATCTGCTATCCTTCATGCAGTTAATCACGCAAAATAGACTAAAGGAAAGTTCCTCATCTGTACAGACAGCAAATCGTGTATGTCTCCTTCCAATCACAATCCCATAATAGAAGTTATCAGGGACGCAGTCATTGGTGCCCCTCAGAAAATCCAAGTAATGTGGATCCCTGGCCATGCTGGTATTACAGGCAACTACTTTGCAGACCTCGCTGCGAAAAATGTAACCAGGACTCCTGCCTTAACATACTATGTCTCATCGAAGCAAGACATTTCTAACAAGCGAATGGAAAACATTTAAACATCACTACGCGGTCATAAACCCAGCCAGAAATCGAATAATCTACTCGTCAACAGTTCCAACTAGCGCAATGAAGACATATACTCGATTAAGGATTGGACACACTATCATAACACACGCCCACTTACTATCGGGTAAAAGCCCATCCATTTGCCCCCTTTGCGATGACACCGCTTCTATCAAACACTTACTCACACTCTGTCCGATGCTTCACTCAACAGCCCACAACTCTGGCAACATTGATATCATAAAACTACTAAGTGAACCTTCAGAAAAAAATGTTATGATTGTATATACATATGTAGATTCAAAAAAACCAACGATTTGTTAAAACATATTTAAGCAACTTACATCTTTACTAACCCTTAGCAAATAGAATTTTTACCTAGTTATAATTATAAGGCGGCTGAAGGCCTCGTAGCCAGTGCCGCGTTTATGTATTTATATAATAAAACTCTTTTTGTTATATGAATCATTATAAATAAATAAATAAATAAATATTTTTATCCAAAAATTAATATCTGTGAATCACTGCTGAAACGCAAGTACATTGATCCATTTCTGTAACAAATTATTGCTGTTAATGCAAAATGGGTCTCGTACGATTGGGACCAAATTTGATTAGGCGGCGAAAATGGTGGGGATTATGGTCAGGAATGTTTTGTTATTTGCTTGGTGTTACTGACAAGAAATCATCTACAATGACGTCCACCAGCCCAGTCCTGGAATTTGTCTTCTAAATGCAAAAAGTTGTCGAACAAAACGATACACTTTTTTCCTAAATCGGATCATTCTAACTAAACCAAATAAAAACTTCAATTTATTGCAAAAATAATGGATCTAATGTATTCCACATCCTTCATTTTGCTGAAATAACTTAGCCAATGTCTAAAATGTTTAAGTACATTAAAGCGGCAAAGCTAATAACGGTACTACGTCGAAAAGCCATTGTGGGGAAAATATGTGTCACCAGATTGCAAGTACTAAGTACGCAAGAATTATGGATAATACTGTGCTTAAGGGACGCCCTTCCGTCGGTGTAAGGATAAACGGGTTAGGAAAATCAAGGAAAGAGGCAGAACGAAAAAAGCGGCGAACACGCACGCAAAGCAATGCTATTTTAGTACGGCATAGTCATTGCCACCAAAGTGCGGGCAGCAGCTGTTTTACTATCTGTTGGCGTTACAGTTTGTTTGTCGTTTTTATGGCCACTTGGAAGCATACATATATCTATCGCTAGTTATACTATATTAAACGTATATATATATATATATATATATATATATATGTATACATATGTAGTATATATGTAGTATATATACATATATATTAGGTCTCTCTCATCTGCTTGTCTGCTCTATTGCCACCACACTTGCCCGTATTTGAAGTATTTGTTTATTTGCGCTTTCCTTTTGCTTTGTACTTCTTTATTTTTCTTGTTTTGAATGTTCCCTTGTCCCATTTACTTGCTTGTCTAATTGAAAGGTACACGCTTCTGCCATCGTCGAAGCCGTTAACACCGCCGTCGCAGTCCCTGTGACTGAAGGACATACACGGTACGAAACTCATCACCAAAAAATATAGACGTCATGAACGAATCAAGCTCAACACACGAAACAAGCACCACTTTCACCCGTATATGCTACATATGTATCCACACACGGCTGACGCCGTTAACCCGCTTTAGCTCAGCGCCCCCACTATTCGCCGTGCTACCTAATGCAAGTTAACACCGTGAAAAGGCTACATCGTTACCTTCTGCCCATCATACCTGTCCAGCGTTGTATTTATAGCTTAGCACGTCTAGGCAGCGGCTATCCCAACACATAGGTTTCATCAAAGGCAAAACCCAAATGCTCGCATATGCTGTCGCTGAGCCGTATTGCTGCTGTAGACGCAGGTGAATGTCTGTCGCTATCCCCAGTCAGCTATTTTTAAATTATTTCGCGCGCTCTCGACACGTTCAAAATATTAGTGCGAAATTCGCTTTGCTCCTAAAAGTATTCAGCTAATGTTAAGCAGCTCTTTATCCAATGTTACTTACTGGATTAACAGCGCCCACAGATTCAGCACATGTTGCAGGGGCAAATAATGTTAATGAATAGAAAAGGCGCAAATGTTAAATCAAATGTTTTTATACTCTTGCAACATGTTGCTACAGAGTACCTTTGCGTACTTGGTAATGCGTCTTCAAACGCATTATTGGGGCAACTTTTTATCCCAATACAGTCATTGGTACTTGGTTTGCATTTTGGTAAGTGAGAGGATCAGATAGAATTTAAAATTGTACCATATGGAAAGTTGGCGCGGTTGTAGAACAGTTTCGCTTTTTTTTGCAATGTGACATAGAAATGAAATAGATGGACGATTTCATCTAAAAGTGGGCGGTGTCACGCTCATCGCCCAATTTTACCCCGGTCCATATAAAACCGTTTCATTACTAAAATTGTAAAATTTTATGTCTCACTTTTAGTAAGTTTTAACAGTACTGTTATATGAGGATTTTGACATTGTTGATAGGGACTGTCCCGAGTAAATTTGGATATTATACCTTCTGTGGTTTGGGAGATATGTGCCAACCAATTAAAGGGCGGGGTCACATCCATTATATCAAAATTTTTAGCCATCAGGTGCTTTTTGTCTGTGCGATCACCTGGCCGCAATTACAGTTCCATATCTTAAATAGTGGTCAAATAACGCCCATCTGCGAACTCGATCGCCACGGAACACATATATCAAGTTTCATAACAATATCTCAATTTTTACTCACGTTACAGCTTGCACAGCTTGTAGACAGACGGACGGATAAACAGAGAGACATGCAGATTTCAAGTGGTCTAGTGCTGGTAATTTAAATATATATAACCTTATCTATCTGGATTAGTTTTAGACGATACAAAACAACTGTTAGGTGAACAAAACTGTATACAACAAGAAATGTATGTGCAAATGATCTTCACTCAACATCCTTTGAGCTTTGAATCCAGAGACCACGATTTAGAGATAGACACGAATCTATTGTGGCGCATAGAGCTGATTTCAGAAAATTGTCCAAATAACTATGATATAAAATCCAAAATGTTACAACCACAGGGTAGCAAAAGATGGACAGTTGAGGAAAAAGTGTTAATCTGTTTCTACCTCGTTTTGTTTCAGACGACTTCATCTTTTGTCGACCTTACATGATTTTAGAATTAAACGAAAACGATAATAAGAGTACAAGCTCTTTCAATATCACTAATTATTTATTTCCTCTTGTCACTCGAATCGACTATACAAACCACGCTGTAGTCTGACAAAGTGTGTACTTTTTGAAAAAATTATGCTCAGTAATCAAATCGTTCTTATTTCATACCCGTAAAATGGAAGGCTGGAATCAGTTAAAAAGGCAAAACCGACATTATCACATACTAAAAAAAAAGATTGGTTCAACATATCCATACCGAAACATTTAAAGCGAACCACGTCAACAGCGATTTTTACTATATACCTCATACAAATAATTATATGTGCATAACTAGGTTCCTTGTTTTTTCGCCATATATGAACTATCCCGTATCTGAAATTGAGCAATTCTTTGGTGATATGTTGTTGTTGTGAATTGACCAAAATTTTTGCTTTCTCCTCTCATTCGTGTACCATTGCTTTCAAAATGTGCGTGTGCTTTGGGTGCTGCGTAGTAAATAATTAAATGTATGTACTTATGTGCATATCAGTGCGAAATGATCGAAAGTGCTGCTAATAACGTTTTCGGCAGTTAAGTTACAAAAATTAGTTTGAGATATTTATTGTAAATATGTAATTGTTCAAAATAGTGAAATTAATTTAAATATTTCGACATTGGTTAGTTAAAATGCCTCATGAAACCAGTTTGACAGACCATGAACAAGGTATCATAAAAGGAATGCAAATTAATTTTTTGTTTTGTTTTTTGTGAGCAACCACGGCCAACTGCCCGTGAGCAACTCCCGTGGGCATCTGCCTCATTTTCTTTATTACTCTTTCTTAAATACAATATTTTGCTTAGGACTAGATACAAATATTAATCTTACATTCTAGGAAGTATTTCTACAATCCACTTGACATAAGGCATACATATGTTACAAGTGGAAGGATTCATCTTACAATCTGTGAATTACATTTTGGGACCACTTAAGGCGGACAGTATCAGCAAAGTAAATACATACAATGTTTCAATACGGACCATACGGGTCGTAAGTCCCATGTTTCACATTTTTTTGAACAAATAAAGAATATGTTCATGTAATATGAACTGGTGGTATTAACTTGCATGATAGCGGTGCGAATATCACCAATATCGCATAAAAAGTAAACCGACACCGGAACTGCATCTCTAATTACCTAAAAAATTTAAGTAAAACTGGTACAATTCGACGAAGTGAGCGGAGAAGCAATATTGATTTGCGTTGCAAACGGCAAATACAAGGACTTGCTGTGGTTGATTTAATGAGTAGCGAAAAAATTTAAGGTCGTATGGATCTGCAAATAACTGATAGTCGAATAGTGCAAAGAATCCATAAAAATCCATTACCGAAACATACCTCTATGTTACCTAAACCCAAGCCCTCACAGCGACACTTGAAGGTTCGCATGGAGTTTGCAAGTAAGTACCGTTTTTGATGCTAAGAATGGCATAACGTAATTTTTAGTAATGAAAAGAAGTTCAATCCCTGATAGTTGCAAAAGATATTGGAGAGATATCACCAGGATCGGCGATCCTGTTTTAAGCGAGGGTTTGGCGGTAGCAGTGGGATGGTATGGGCTGCGTTCTGCTATAGGGGAAAGCCGTCTATGTGCTACAGCTCTACCCTAATGAATACTCAAATGTATGTGGGTCTCCTAGAGAGTGAGTTAATGGAATTTGGTGGCAATTTATATGGTGACGACAGAACTTTTCAGTAGGACAATGCTTCAATACACACAGTTTAGGTCATCAAATCCTACTTTACAGGGCAAAAAATACCTGTATTGGACTGGTCCGCCTTAAGTCTGGGCCTAATTCCGTTGAGATACTCCGGGTATCGTCTCTGTCAAAGTGTTCAAGAAAGGTATACAGTTTGAGACAGCAAGGACCTTAAAAAGGCAATAGACCAAGAATGGTTCACTATTGACCCAGCCCAATTTAATTTTTTGGTGAATTAGATTCCATCCCGACTTCATTCCGTAATACTGAATAATGGTAATAATATTGACTATTAATATCATACATACATAATCATTAATAATATTACAATAATAAAAGCCAAATATGCACATACAAATATTTAGTACTAAGACTATTTTTGATTTAACTTCCTTATTACATATATTTGAAATTTGTTACCACTTTATGTTTTTATTTTGTAAACTTTATCTGCTAATAAAACTATGTACATTCCCAAAATTTCGATATCAGCTTTTGTACTTTTTTAATCAAGAAAATACATGATGCACATAAGTATAATTCTTTGTATGAGGTACTTGAGCAACCAGTTACTATAGAGTATTATATAATAGTTTTGTTCACCTAACGGTTGTACGTATCATCTAAAACTAATCGGGATAGAGATAGGGTTAAATATATATAAATGATCAGAGTGAAAAGTTGAAATCCGGGTGACTGTCTGTCTGCCCGTCTGTCCGTCCGTCCGTCCGTGCGAGCTTGAACTCAAGTAAAAATTGAGATATCTCGATGAAACTTGGTATGTGTGTTCCTTAGTACAAATGCTCGTACATGTCCGTAATGGGACCACTGCCACGCTAACAAATCGTTATTAACCATAATCATAACTAAGCACTAAATAAAAATATAAAATTGTGGGCAAAAAATTCTGAAAACGTGGCCCCGCCCTCTAATAACTTTAATCTATATATCTCCTAAACTACCAAAGCTACAACAACGAAATTTTCCGATATTACAAGAACTCTTACCTATAGTGTTAAAATCGATGAAATCGGAAGAAAACCGCGCTCACTTCCCATATAACGGTACTGTTCAAAACTACAAAAAGCGCGATAAATCAATAACTAAATGCGGCGGAATGTAAAAATGTCCCTCCGGTATGGTATGACAAAGCTTTATATTGGTCGAGGTAAAAATTGGACGATGGGCGATGGACCCGATTGACCGATTTCGACAAAATTTGATACTTGGCATTATTTTCATATTCTTATATGACAAAAAGCGAAATCGGACAATAACTACTGACTTAGCGAAAACATGATTTACACCTCATTTACTAACTAATATCAAGATTTTCGAACATCCGACTGACTTTGATCTGTATGATTGGTTCTTTGGTATGCGACATGTTAATGAAAAATAGCTAGAATCTGGTCGATACTACACCAACTTCCATATACTGTATATAATGTTTTCGTTTTTCTAACAAACCGTATAGAAGTTATACACGAGGTATGACAATTAAGTAATGAGACTAATTCCATAAAACCGTATATTTAAAAATTATTCTACAACTCTGCAATCCCCTTTAAAATGGTCACCTTGGGCAGCTATACAGTGATTCCAACGCGTATTCCATGCTTCCTAACATTTCTGGAATGCTTCGACTGGAATGTCCGCTAGTACCCTCGTCACGGCCGCCTGGATGTCCGTAATCGACTCAAAATGGGTTTCTTTCCACCGATTTTGTTTTAAAAAAGAAAAAAAGTCTCAGGGTGACATGTCGGGCGAATAAGGCGGCTGTTGCAACACGGCAATCCCTTTAGAGGCCAAATACTGCGACACGCTGAGGGCGGTGTGGCACGGCGCTTTGTCGTGATGAAGGATCCAGTTAAGAGCGATGTCGGGGCGCACCCTGTTGACTCGTTTTCGCAATCTTTCGAGTACGTGGCTGTAGTAGACTTGATTCACAGTTTTCCCCTGTGGAACGAATTCTTTGTGGACGATTCCACGGCTATCGACTTGCTCATGCGAACTTTTTTTCGGGCGGGAGGCCCACGGAGACAACTATTGTGAACTATTCGAAGCTGTTTCGCCCAATCTGGCGCAAAATTTTATCGCGACGCGTTGCTCAATGATTAAACCAGGCACAGGCACAAAAAATAGCATTTCCAACGACTGAGCAGAGCAGCATAATAGTTATGGAAGCATATCTAATTGTAGCTTACAAGGACAATGGGTTCATATATGAAGCCCAGGCCACATATAATAACATCTTAAGTTCGACCAGAGTCTGTGTGGAGTAAACATTTGGCTAACTAAAAAAGTTCAGAATACTAAATTTTTGGAAATCCACGACGTTAAGTTGGAAAAAAATATTATTATGTCATGTTTTGAGCTTCATAACTTTAAATTGGAACACGAATGAATTGCTGATAACGTGATTATTGAAAACCATTCTTCTCGCATTTATGCAGCTCGTCCAAATTCTCCTTCTCATATGAAACTAATTTTTATTGCTAAAAATCCAAAACATTTTCGTTTTCGTGGCATAGCTGCACCAATGTGCTCAATGCTGATTGATGAATCTGCTGACTCTGCATTTTCGTTCAATAAAAAGCGAGGACGATGAGCGAGTCTAGATTACATTCCGGCACGGTTATATCACTCCGTGACCCATACACTTCATCCAGACGCTATTTTGGCAATATCGGAACTATCTCTGGATTGTCAACCGAGCTATTCAAATACGGCGGCGAAGAATTGACAAGATGCACGTCCTCTCCCGACGAACAAAGACAAAACTCTACAAGTCCCTCGTCATTTTCGTGCTGCTATTTGGTGTGGGGTATGGTCAAGGACATGATGTGATGAATACCCCTTACGAGTGTTCGACTGCTCTGGTAATAGTCCTAAGTTGCAGCTTCTGACTCTAAGAACACATTTTAAATTCTCGTTTTTGCCACATCCCCATATATAAAAAGCATTCTTCGCCGGACACTGACGACGGTGAGGGCCCGGTTAAAAGGAATTTCACTATATATATCCATATTTAGCGAACAAAGAAGTGCCGCAGGCTAAAATCGAGGTTCTAGTAGGAGCTTCCTCAGTGCAAACAACAGCGATTAAAGAAATGTCGAAGCAGCAAAGACAAATGCAGAAAATGACTTGCAGATTTTCCATTCAAACCGTGAATGGTTAAAACCTGGAAATAAACCCCGCTAACGAGAAGAAGCACCACTTTAAAAACTGCAGCAAAATAGCAAGAAAAAATTATAAATTAAGTAAAATTAGAATTTAATATAATTATAATGCAATATTTAATATAATTTATAATAAGTGATTTCTCGTACATTGTAAATATCGTAGCTGGGATACTTATTTGTCTTTCGGTACTACTTTTACCGACCCTTACTAGGGGTACGTTCAAACGGTAATGAAAAACGCTTTGCTTAAGAGGCTTTACCAGTGTGATACTTTCAAAAAAAACAATATATTTCTTTTATTTGCTTTTTCGATAGAATATATTTCCATAAATATCCTGTGAAATCAGGAAGGCCGTATCTTGAATAGTTTTCGGATGGCAACGTTGCAATTACATGTATATATGTGAGTGAAACTTTAAACGCGTTTTTCTCAAAACTATGTTTTTTGAATCGGTGACAACTGTAACTCGAAAACCGCTCAGTAGATTTAAATGAAATTTATACAACTTTTAGAATACATAACAATCTCGGGCCCGATCGAAGGATTTTAATTTTTTCAAAAATTTCGATTTTTCAATTAAATGTTAATTTTTTCGCAAAAATTTAGAAAAAAATTTCTTGAGGCCGCCATTTTGTTAAATTTGAAAAAAATAAAATCCTTCGATCAGGCCCGGGATTATCTATTTATAAAACTAATTTTTTTTGTCCGATTGTTTTTAGATGAATCTCCAAGGACTTATGGTTGTCACCGCAAGTACCTTTTTTTGGAACAGAGTCAACACAAACAACTATAACTTCGGAAATTAATATTTTTTTTTTAATTTTCGTGACTTCAGGTCGACACATCTTATAATAATGCCAATTACTACTTTTGTAAAATAACACGATTTAATAGCAAAAAAAAATTCTGAAAACTCTCATTTTTTCGTGCCTCTAACTCCCCGTAACCCCTTAAGGACGGTAATGTATGTAAGTAAGATGGTCTCTTGGTAATCCCGAACTAGCACCTAGTTCGGCGGGGTAGTTTCTCCAATGCAATGAAAATTTTAAATATGATACCCCCTGCAATCACAACCACATAAAGCTTCAAAGAAATTCTCTCTTAGAAAGGTTTTAGTTACTAAGCACACCGAGCTTTAAGAATTTATATGTCGTTGCTATAAAATAATTCACTTATCCAAAACCCTATTTTTTTCCGAATACGCGGCATTCTTTATGAATGAAATCGAAAAAATTGACGAAGGCGCATGAACCATAATTCGAATGATTTCGAAAATAAGCTAGCCTTTAGTTTTTATAGCTTGCAGTTTAACTATAAATTTTGGTAGATTTGGTGGAGGTATTCGCTTATTTGTCCATAATTTGTTTGTACTTCTATTGTGAGTTGATGAAGCAGAGAACGTTTATTATTGACAGAGAACGTTTATCATAGAGAACGTTCACGGCGCGGAGATCGTAAAAATATTTTTGGCTAACTCGGTCGAGATGGAGGAGTTTCACCACTGCCAGCTCGGCAGGAGAAATTTTAACATTTTCGCTTGAACAGAGCTGAGCGTAGAATAAAGTTATGCTCAAAACTATATGTATATTGCTGTTACAGGCGTATGTTCGCTCTCTTGCTTATATTTTTATACGTTTATATGCAAACATACATATGTATTCGTATGAATTCTTTTTGTTCATATCAATGAAGACATGTGCAATTGAATGCATTTGAATTAAATTTTTTAAAGCAATATTCGTAGTTAATGTGAAAATAAAGCCTAATTTTTCAATTATTTATTATTGTATTTGATATATTTATGCTTGTGTGTATACTTCATTATATATGTATGTATATAACAGACTATCATAATATATTAAAAAAAAATTAATATATGTGACCTGGTCTACGAAAAAGGGGCTTAGGTGTCAAAAAAAATAAAAATAATTGATTTTTTGACACCTAAGCCCCCTTTTCGTAGACCAGGTCACATATTACAGTAGTGATAAATTTACATTAATCGTACATTATTCAAAACTTATATTCAAATATATATGTAAGTATTTATATATCATGACCATATGTAAAAATTACAAACATTGTTCTACAAAAACAGCAATCGTTCAAGTAGCATCAGCAGCGTCACAAGCCAATGGGCATGGCAGCCAAATAGTCGATGCCGAAATTTGTAGAAAAACACACAACAACATTTTCATTCATGAACGCAAGTGCACTTTCAACAGGTAAAACTCGCTTCATTCATAAAACAATCTCCATTACATCTCCCCGAGCATGCCTTTGCGTACAAACGTCTTTTCACAACGATGCCAAAAGCTAAAAATCATAAATTTAACAACTTTCTCATGCAAACTCGCAAAACGCAGAAAAACACGGAGTGACAAAAGTGGCAACATAGCAGTTGTCGATTTATAATATTTGTCAATTCTAAAATATTTTTCCGTAGCTCGCAAAAATCTGCGTCGATATGTATGCACGCTCATATATCTTCATACATATTTACGCAAGTTTGTTGACGAAGCTGTTAGAGCGGCAAGGGAAGCGGTGACAATCGGCGATCGTTCGCTTATTTTTTCGACACAGCTCGGATTTTCTACCAACAACACAATGCTGTTTCGACAGAAGTACTTTCGCGTAGTACTTCCTTCTGCGTTGGCGGCCTTCGGTCGCGCTTTAAAAGAATAACCCTGATCGAGCCAATACTCAGGGTGACTTAAGTACTTTTGCGCAGTACTCCTTTAAAAATCTAAGTATTTTATTACATAATATTATTATTTAATATTTTTTAGTTGTTTATTAAATTTAAATAAGAAAATATACATATGCTTGGAATAATTGTTAATTTTAATTTGAAATATAATTTATAGACGCTTGTTTTTATTAGAACTTAGATTGCTAGATCAAAAAAAAGGAATTATAGCGAAAAAGAAAAATTTCAGCGAATTGCTCATATTTGCTTATTACTATATCGCAGCGCTCCATTTCCTCATAACTGTGATATGTTCGAATTTTGGGAATTTTCGAACTTTAAAGTCGAATATCTCGTAAACTAAGCGTTTGCGGTACACCCTTTACATTTCTTAATCAGTTTTATAGCGGGATTCTGTAACCAGTCTCTAGTCTCTATTTGAGACATTTTGAGACAAAGTATCAATTTGATACTAGTTACTATTCACTAAACAGTCTCTAGCGTTAGTCTCAAAATATTGAGACCTGGTAGTTAGCTGGTCACAAAACTAAAAAGAACTCTTGCTGCCATTTTCAATGTACTGAATAGAGATCATCATAGATATTAATCGATTGTCGTTTTTTACATTTTGTAAGCAATTCAAACACGAAAAGGTTAAAAATAAATAAATTTTACATAAATTTCGTAAATATTATGAAACAAAGTCAATAATATGTTCTCATTTTTATTGATAATTATGTTTTTGACTATGTTATAGAAAAGTTAATATTTGTTATCGACATATTTATTATCATTCAAGTGTAAAAACATCTCTGAATAATGAAATGTAATAGATTTTGAGACTGTCACTTACAGAATAGCAAAATCGTCTCAAGTCTCAAAAATTGTCTCTAACTCAAAATCTCAAATTTAGAGACTTGATACTGTCTCACATTACAGAATCGCACGGTTAATCTTCCTCTTTCCAAAGAAATCGGAATTGTGCCATTTTCATTGAAAATATTATAAAAATGACATTCAGCTGTTTAAAAGAGTTTCAAACTCGCAAAGCTGCCGTCTGTCACATACAAAATTTGGATTGATTAAGTGCGCAATTAATCCGGATTAACGCTGCCGTCTGTCAATAGATAAGATATTTTAATAATAATCTAATAAATAAGAAAATGCTCAATCTCACTAACTTGGCAACTCTTTTTATTATACATTTAGTATTCTTCTTTTCTTATCATTCGGATTAATTTTTCCTTTTGTGTCATGCACGTTTTTCGTTTGTTTGAGTGTCGCATTTGCTTTTGCATGAAAATTTGAGGCCCAGATTTAAGTGCGTATCAATATTTGTGATATATTTGCAAGAATAATACAAAATATATTGTTGAAAATTGTGTCTTGCACATTGTAACATAATAACGTTTTTTAATCGAGTTTAACAGCCAAGTTTTGGCCTCGCGTTGATGATAATGAGCGACGAAGAAAGGGATATTGACATTGAAAGTGATGTAAGGAATCAATTGCCACAACAAATAGCAACAACAACAATTTCGCTAATCAAAACAATAAGTTCAAATGTTATTTTTTCATACTTTTCACCGTTTATTTTCTCACTCATAGGATGATAACGATTCTGATACGGGTGCACAGTCATCAAGGCATGCAAATACACAAAATTTTACGCAGGTGAGTGTTTGTCTGTTTGTGGCCGTGTGTGTTGGCGAGCGCGTGCTGCTGGCACATGCTTACGCACACCAACAAATATTTACACCAATCATTCTATTAATTTGGGTTGGGTGGTGGTGGTTTTTTCCTCCGTTTCGGTTGTTTATTTACGCCGTCGCAGACTTGAATTCGTATAAGCATTATTTACGAAATCATAAATTGTTTCAATTGTTTTTATATTTTAAGGCAGAGAAACGTGCACATCACAATGCTTTGGAAAGAAAAAGACGTGACCATATAAAGGAGAGTTTTACCAGTTTACGTGAAGCAGTGCCAACACTTAAGGGTGAAAAGGTAATAATAGTGAAATTTTTTCAAAATATGGTGTTATTGATTGTGTCTCGGAACTCCCACTTCAGGCCAGTCGTGCACAAATACTAAAGAAAACGACGGAATGCATCCAAGTAATGAGACGAAAGATACAAGCAAATCAAAAAGACGTAGAAGATATTAAAAAGCAAAATGCAATTTTGGAGCAGCAAAGTAAGTACAGCGGAAACCCATTTCTTTTAAATTAAAGTGGATCAAACACATTTTCGGTGTTTTCAGTACGCATGTTGGAAGAGGCAAAGAAAGGCTATGTGATAGACCCCAACGAGTATCAACAACTGAATCAAGAGTATCAAGCTTCAGCGGCAGATAGTTCGGATGGCGATGAACAAGATTTCAGTCGTCGCAGCAAAAAGATGAAGACATCCTATCAAACATAGAAAATGTCAAACGACTGTCTCCAATGTTGCTACCATAAACTATACTATATGTAGCGCAAATGGCGTCCAAATATTTTGTATGTGGCTCACCACTTTTTTAATTATAAGAACAATCCCCTCAATTATGAGAGACGAATCAATTAAGCTAAGAAATCGTGCAGTGTAATGATGATGGTACATAAATTCTTTTACAATACTGATAACTAGTTTGTAGGTTATGCTCTTTTAGATTTTATTTACATTTAAAAAATCTAACAAATATATATTTTTTATGTTTACAAAAATAGTTTATTCTATTGTACATATGTAATCGCAGTTGTTAATAGCTCTTTTTTTTAACAGTCACAACAAGTTTGGCTGCATTTAGTTAGCTCACAACACGGCGAAAGTTTCACATTCTTTTCAAGTAATAATTCAACTAAACCTTTCATTATAATTTAATTAGAGCAATCGGTTCACTTAATTTTAATGACAACGTATAATATTAAAAATACAAACAATACAAAAAGAAACATGTAGCACATATGACGGCCACCACTGTGCTTCCCTAAGCGTACCACTCGTGCCATTGTATTACCGAGAAATCCGCCAGTTCTATCCATGTCATCATCGATACCACGTAACAACTTGTCCTGATAGCGAACTTCATTGCCAATATCTATAGTTAATGACTTAAGTGCACCTATTTTATGTTTTAGTTCTTCTGCAGCGCGTTCGTTTTCCTCTTCTAGCGCGTCGTGTGGTAAAGCACTTTGACCTGCCGTTTGGTTAAGCGGTTGATACGGATAATTATTGCGTCGCATACTGTTGCCGGAATGCGCCAGGTTTGTATTGGAATCAATGCAATACCGCTGTTAAATTATATTGTGAAAGTATAAATTTGTTACTTTAATGCAAGTTGTTTTGACACGTCAGTTGAGTGGAATGTAGATTCTACAGGAGTACGTATTTGAATTTTGTTGTTGTGACTTTATCACCTCCTTTTTCTTTTGTTAATGAATTCACTGAGTGTTTTAAAAACTACTTTGTTTTTAGTTGCACATTCATTTGTTTTCCTGCAAGTAATTATATCTTATTGCTGGAATTTAATAACATGTAACTGTGAATGAATGGTATGGTTGAGTTCACAATAAATTCCACCAAATTAAAGAAACAACATACTCTAAATAAAAACCACGGTAGAAAAGGAGTACCTAACTATCAGCTGATGTTATGTAAACAAAGGAACAGCTGAGAGGTGCCACTGTTGAAACGTCAAGGGGAAACTGGGGTTGAGTTTCTATTCTAATCCAAGATGGCCGACTTTTAACCGGAAAATGGTTGCATTGTGTTATTTTCTAAAAATTTTAGAAAAGTTGTCTTAAAAATATTGGTTATATATAAAACTTTAATATATTTTCAAAAGAAAATCGTTTTATTTTACTATATATTCTTAAAGAAGCAAACAATATGTGCAAATACATGAAAAATAAAGTTTTTTATTTATGCCTTTTTTAACTGTGGTAAGTTAATAAATTTTCACCACAGAAAAATGTTACGAACAAATAAGCAACCATGCCGAAAAGTGGAGTCCAGAATATGCTCATTTATTTATTTTTTTGCCATCGTAAAGGAGGTTTTTGCAAGACAATTTGTTAGAGTTTATTTCATGGTACAATCCTTTACGATGGTTTATTTAGTTATTTGAATTTGGAAGAAGTGTTTGCAAATTTCCCTTGGGAGGATAAATAAACGATCGGCGGGGATTTTATTCCAATAAAAGTACAAAATAACTAAACATGGCCTCGTTAATATTGCAGCGTAATGGGCCAGGTGCTGTTCCAATTTTATGATTTCAGAGATGAAAAAGCAATACGCGATGCTGTGAAGTACTCAAATGTAGTTATCAACTTAGTGGGTCGTGAATTCAAGTAAAATTAAATTCAATGCGTGCTCGTAGAAGGTGAACGTCGCATTGCTAGGTAAGCAAAAGTTAAATTATATCAAAAAATTTGCCATGTATTTTTTAAATGTTTTTTATAGAATCTGCAAATAAGCTGATGTAGACTTTAGATTCATTTGTCTGCTTTTAACGCTAGTCCCGAACCAATGAACTTTGTGCTTAAGGGTGGCAGAAACTTTTTGAAGAGCAAATACTACGGTGACGGATCCTGATACTGCTGGTCAGGTTTATCAAGCTGTTAGGTAGGTTTTGAGCAAAATTGAATTAACATACTATCTAATATGCTCAACACTCAACACCCACCTTGCAGACCAAAACGCATGGAAGGGCAAGTACCATGCGAATTGCGACCATATCGTGCAGCGCATTATTAATGCCGAATTGAGAGAGTGGGAGGAACCAGCTTCACCAAAACCAATAGAACATCGGGAAGAACTACGTGTGTTTGCATAAAACTACTATAATGGCAACAATGCTAACAACAACAGCCAAGCAAATAATAAACTACACTCATCAAATGAAAGTTGGTGGCCAAATAGCGATTTGAAAAGAATCAATTGCATCTACGCGAATTACAATTCGTCTTTACATGTAGTGAATTATGGTCGATTATGAACGATATGGAAATTGATAATTAAACTTTAAAAAACAAATAAATGTAATTTGGTTAATAATGAACCGCTATTAAAAATTAAGGAATTTGAGTTGTATTTTATTTGGGCCAAAAAATTAGGATAATTTCAAATGGAATATATTTCGAACAATCATTTTTTTTTTCAATGTTATGCCAGTATTGCTACTGAGCATGGCAAAATAGTGTTGCATAAGCTAATTTAAACTACTTTTTACTACTAAATAGATATTGCAAATTCAAGAAATTTTTTTTTAAGAAACTTAGCTTAGAACTAAAAAGTAATATGGTAAATCTGTCCATTTGGAAATGAGTAGGATTCCTGATCGCCGGCGTATAGCTAAATTCTGTAGTTTGTGATTACAAAATTTTATACTTAAAATATAGGAAACATGGCTATTATAATTATCTCTGGTTTTATCTTACAATAAAAAATTGTGTGGTTACTGTTCAGATGAATTATTATGATATGTAATACCAAACTTTTCCACAATAATTCTCTTATAGTTCACTCATTATCAAATATAATTTCCAATTTGTACATGAATAAGTTAACTAAAACGCTTAAAAATATATAGCATATTTATCTATATCATGAAGGTATAATTAATTTTTTTGATAACAGCTATAAACTTTAATCTATAACAAAAATTTAAAATATCATTTATAAATGTGCAAATATAGTACTATAAATTTATAATTTAATACTTATAGCATTTTCGCTTTCTGCAACCCGTTTTGACCTCTCGCCACCCTTATTCACCAGAGGTGGCCATGATGATTTTATTGTGACGGTACACTTAAGTGGTAGGTTAAGAAATTTGAATGCCTATTTTACTATGGTGAATGGGACTTTCCCAACTCCTTGTAGTAGCATGGTTGCTCCAAATTTGTACCATGATAAAAACAATTAAAGTGTATTCTTAAACAATATGAACGCATTTATAAAAATCAGAAAGAGTTTTACGGGAAAAGAGTAAGAACAACCCATTAAATTTTAGTTGCGCGGCGTTAATATGAAAGTAAAGACATATGCAGTAGTCATATATGTACCAACATAATACATTTTTATAGTTTTTTTTTTTATATTTTAATTAGTAAAAAATGTGTTTACTACACTTTAAGTAAACACTGTTTAAGGCAATCGCATAGCACCTCTGCGCAGTGACCATTCGCAATGTAGTAAACAAATAAAGTCGAACAGCTGTGAATATTTATGAGCAGTTGTGTTTTGCATTTGATGGGATTCATTGTATATTTTTCAGTATTCTTTTATATCTATTTCTATAAACATGTTTTAAGTTACCAAATTATTAGTTTTAAAATGTTGAAAATCAATACTGAGTAGTGTAAAAGAGCGTAATAAAATATAGTTAAAGTGTTTCACACAAAAGTTAGTAGTAAAATCAATTTCATAACAAATATAAGTCGCGATTGGTATTACGTACTCTGTTAGCCATTAGTTAAGTGGTAACAACTGTGAAACGTCTTTGTGAAAGAACACTGACCAAAATCATAACAAAGTCAAGGTAAACAAAGCTGCAATGCTCTTATTTACATAGCAATAGACGTAATCGGTATAATAAATACTAATTTAAATTTGATATAGAGTGAAAATTTATCAATGCAATATTATGGCCAACTGTCACCAAAACATATGCAATGTTAGTCATGAGTATATATGTAGCTATAATGTACGAAATACCTTATCATGTGCAGGTTAAATATTTATATATATAATGTTTAAATACATATAAATACGCACGTAGTCTCATTTGGCATTTTTTTTAAATCTATTTTTGTCAATCTATCAGTTACTCCTCGCAAATGTGTCTTTATGTAAATATGTATATTTTTTAGTGTCTTTCCTATGCCGAAACATTCGCGTATCTCTTTCTGTTAGCGCCCTTGTAGGTTTTACGTGATGCACTAACATAAATCTATAATCAATAACATTTATAAATAAAAAGGTGTGAATAAAAATATGCTAAGCATAATAATTAAATAAATTATATACTGTATAATAGGATATTTACCTAATTATTGTATTTATCCTCTTGTTTTTAATCAGCCGATTTTTTTATTGTATTCGCAAATATAAATTTTCTAAGGTGACTTCGCTTGGCGTTTTGCCATTGCTGCGCGCAATCACAAGTATAATCTTTGTTTTTATTTTTCTTATACTATACTTAAATCTGCTAATCTGCATGCATATTAGCGGTTATATTATTATTATGCAAAATGCTCTTAAAGGTTCAGTTAAGGTTCATAGTACGATAGCTTGTACTATAACTGGTTTTACCCGCCAATGGGTCAGTATGTTAATGTGTCATATTGAGCTTTCTTTTTTAGTGACATTTATATAATGTATTTACATATATACTTTTTATGAAGTTAAAGATTGCATGTTTTGTGTCCGTTATAAAGCGACATTTAGTTAATGAAGTTATTTACATTTATTGCGATGTCAGAAATGACCCTTGTTATTGTACGCTCCAGACCACTTAAATAATAATATTTATAAATGATAAGAGCTATACTCATGTATGAAACTCTTATATGTATGTATATATGCAAATAATTTGTGTGAATTTTTGTATAAATTTATTTTGTAATTGCAGTGTGATTTGTAAGTTGAGATATGTCGACATTAGATGGCGCCGCGCTGCCAGCTCTTGGTCTTATAGGGAAGCTGGCGCAATCATTTGGCGTAAATGAAGCCGCGCTCCGTTTGTTGCTCTCAATTTTTGGAGGTAAGTGATAAACATTAATTTATCATCATTTATCCAGTTTTTAAATAAATTTTCACTTCCAGGATATGGAATTGCTGTTCTATATCGCAAACATGTCGTAGGTCAACCCAATAAACAACTGCATCACCTTTATTTCGTCATCTGCGGTTTGCTGATATGTCTATTTAATTTTGGCTATGACACATATCATTCACTAATTGCAATCACCACAACTTACGTACTGGCGCGTTTACTTCGTGGCTGTCCACGTGAATTTAAAATTTTAAACTTCGTTTTTCATATGTCATATCTTCTTGTTGGCTACCATTTTACGGAAAGTGATGAATATGATATACTTTGGACTATGCCGCACTGTGTGTTGGTGTTGCGTTTAATCGGCTTTGGTTTTGATTTAGCAGATGGGCTGAAAGAGCAAGACAAACTTTCTAAAGAGCAAAAGGAGTCTGCGCTTGCAGAGCTCCCTTCACCACTAGAATTATTTGCATTCGCTTATTTGCCATGTTCTTTTCTAATTGGACCACAATTTCCGTATCGCCGTTATAAGCGTTTCATCGAAGGTGAATTCAAGCAGCACGATGGCAACTTGGAGGCAGGCCTTAAGCGTATGTCAGTAGGATTTGTTTACTTAATTATTAGCCAAATTGGTGCTGTATATTTTCCCAACACCTATATTCTATCTGATGAATATGCGAAGGTGTCATACTTCTGGCGTTTAGCCTATTTGGGCGTATGGGCGAAAGTTGCAATTTACAAGTATGTTGCATGCTGGCTACTGACGGAGGGTGCGCTCATAATTCTGGGTAAGTAATTGTAAAAATTATAACATAAGTGTTTATGTTATCACTCTTCATTCGAACAGGCATATCTTATGCGGGCAAACAGGAAAATGGCAAAAACGATTGGTCTGGTTGCTCTAATGTTAATCTGATCATATTGGAGACAGGGTACACAATGCAGCATTACGTACACTCTTTCAATATAAATACTAATCAATGGCTCGGTCAATACGTTTATAAGCGACTTAAGTTTCTTAACAATCGTACGATTAGTTATGCAGCGGCTTTGGGTTTCTTGGCTGTGTGGCATGGCTTCCACAGTGGCTACTACATGGCTTTCTTTAATGAATACATGACCGTGACGGTAGAGAAACAAGTGAGTATTGTTGCAATAAAAAAAAACAAAAACTCATCACTCAAACTTTTTTGAATTGCTTAGTTTGCCAGCGTCTGGACGAAAACTAATATTGACATGTACGCTGACATTGTTAGTCCTCCATTTGTTTACCCTGCACTTAAGTACTTTATACAAAAACTTTACGATCTCTTCGTCATTGGTTGGTGTATGACACCCTTCATATTGCTTAGTTATTCTCGTTGGATGAAAGCATATAGCGCCGTGAATTATTTCGTGTTGATTGGTGTGTTGGTTTGGACAATATTCTATCAAACTTACAAATATTATGTACGTGCCGCAAAACGACGCGAACAAGATTCAACCTTCGGACGTGCAACAACACTTTCGCCAACTATTAACGATGGCGCACATGATAAACGAGATTAGTAAAGGTGCTTAACAATAATTAGGCATTTTCAAGCCAACCGTTGATTAATAGTAAATTGTAAAAAATATTTAGCTACTAATATTTTAAGAGCACTGATGTATTAGCTGTGCAAGTAAAAAGGCTGTTAAAAAGTGAAATTTGCTAAAGACATATTTTTTATAAACGTTTAAGAGTTTGTCGCACCCAAATTGACTATCGTGTATCAAAGAATAATAAAGAAAACAAAAAACAGCTGTTTGGTGCTACAGTTTGAAGTTGTAATGCAGTCGTAGCTAATTTTTCACTTTCGTAGTCATAATTATCATTTCACAAAGTTTTATATTTTTACATTGAACCTAATATTTCTTAGAGCGATGATGGCTTTGGCCTTCGCAAACATGAGCACTTTAGTAATTTTGCAGCTACATAATCTACAGCCTACTAGTCAGTAGTTAATTTTAATTTACATCAAGCTCAGGCACACTTTGTTGTATATATTGTGTTGTAAATAGCAACAGATTTTCATATGTAAAATATATTTCTTGCTGTAAAGCAATTGAAGTATGTATTTGAAGTACGTATATATATATAAGGGTGTCCGTTGTGTTCCAAGTTTGTTTTTTTTGCAAGTGATTTCTTCGTTGCTCATACGACATGGTGTACCATATGAAAACATATTGTTTTGGAGATAAAATAATTAATAGCAAATAGTAAAGAATCAAATATAAAATGTAAAAGAAAAGTTATATAATTTGGGTATGGCCCTGCTTACGTTTGGATCGTTTGGTTAGGGCAAAAACTAAAACTTCAGAGGGTCTTTGCAAAACAAAAATCAACTTTGAACATATCGGACACTAATGCATATGAACAAATGTTTTATATAAAAAAAACGCCGATTAATTATGCAATTATCCTGCATAGGTGCTGTGTAGCAGAGGCAAAGTGAAGTATTTGATAAAAATTTACTTCATTATATATACACAACACATGCAATATATGTAAAAAAAAGTTATATACCAATTTATATGTGCAATGTCCACCACAAGTTATTATACTAATTTAATTGTTTAATTTAAAAGCGAAAGTTCATATTACACAAGAAATTATATATTTTCACTTACATATTTCACTACCTTTTACATTTTACCTTACGTACTTACTTTTGTTATTGTATTAAAGAGTAACGATTGTCACGCTATTATAATACATAGGTATATATATTTTTTATTATTAAAGCGTTAAAAATAACATGGTTTCTGTTTCAATTAAAGTGCAAATATGTATCTGTAAAATGAAGGTTTGTATGCAATTGAATGAACATTGTTCTCCCTTACGTCCATCTAATGTATGATTAATGTTCCATAGGCTGCTCGTCGCCACCGCCAGTCTCCTCACGTTTTGGTTCAATTTCACAATCACTAACTTCCTGTATTTCATTAAACATATATTCATCCTGATATTCCTTCAGAATTTGACTGGAACGATTCTCATCCAAAAACAATGAGTACACTTTCTTTACATCTTCAGTGGTTACCTCTGTAGCTTTGCGTCGTCGGCACACTAAATTCGCTGTTGTAATCAATTGTATCGCATAACGTAAGCTGGTGTCCGTTGCAATGCGTGTCAAAATGGTCAAAGCGTCTGGATGCATTAGACAATCTTCTTCTTCACAACGTATTTTTAATATTTCTTTAATCTCTTTTTCGGTATATGGCACTGTGCGTATGATAATCATACGATCCAATAAATCTATTGGTATGCCATGCGGGCTGCGATAGTTTGTACCGCGTATGCGTGTAATGCCGCGATTAGTGGCCATTACGACAACAGGTGCCATATCGGATTCCAAAGCGCGATTCAGATAGGAGAAACATTCAATATCTAGCATATGTACTTCATCGATGAAAAGTACGCCGGGATTAATTTCCGCTTTGCCCTCTTCGCGCCATTCTAGTACTTTATTATTGATCTGATCACGTATTTCTTGTTTTATTTCGCCTGTGTCGCCGGAGAATAGCGCGAGAAAGCCGTGCGTACGACTATTGATGACATCGATTTCATGCAGAGTGACGGTGTGCACGACTTCTTTACGTTTCTGTAATTCTCCTTCGGGACACTGCACGAAACGTGTCTGTGCTCCAGTGGCATCATAATCGCGTGCACGCGTGAAACTACGACCCAACTTAGTAACTTTGCCGGAAGCTTTATCGATGGTGATAACATCGCCCGCTTGTATTTTTTCTTTCATGAAGCACTCTATGATCTTATTGCCTAAATCGTAATTTGTTTCCATTTCAGTTGTTTTTAAAGTAACCTATAAAATATAAGAAACGAATAAATCTTGCAGTTCATTGAAAACAAATTTATATATACCTTTCCAATTTTTTGACCAGTACCCGTTGCTGGCCGATCAATTTGTATCTCCACAACTTCACCCTCAATAATTTCTGTTTCCTCTTTTATGCGTACACCAATACTTTTGCGTAGCGCCTGTGACAGTGCCTCGGTTTTACTCATCTCCAGCGAGTATATCTCCGAACCAGACATGCTGGTGAACGGCGTTTCGGTACCCAAAGCCTGTGCCATGCCAACAGCAATCGCCGTTTTGCCTGTACTCGGTTCGCCCGCCAGTAATATGCAACGCCCAGCTATTTTTCCCTCACGCACCATTTGTACTACAACACCAGCGGCACGGCGTGCATCTTTCTGGCCAACCATGCCTTGTGACACAGCACGCGCTTCCAGCACATCGTCCAGACCTAGACCGCGTATGTGCGAATGCGCGCCAATACGTTCGATGCGCGTAATATCGCGTACTTCAATCTTATCACCATCAGCCATTTTTAGTATTGGATTTTATTTCTTTTGCACCAAATTTACTTTATAATAGCAATCTTTTTCTGTAGAAACTTTCTAGAAGTTATAATTGTTTCTCGTTGCTAAGAAATATTACCGGCCGACTATCTTTTCATTTGTTTAACGTGTTTTTCTGTTTTATTACTTCTGACATTTGCTCAAATAATTTGGGGGTTGTGTTGCAGCAAAGACAGGGTTGATTTCATTTCGATTTTATAAAGAAAAAAAAAAAAAAATAGTGTGCTACTTTTATTTTGTTTTGCTATCAACTTTCGCATCTATCACCGCACGTAAGTGAAAGCTTTTAAAAAGAAATGTAAGAAAGTTAATTTCTCTTATCCAACATTTGTACGTCGGCATTCTTATTTCAATAACTGAAATACTCAATTTTGTTTGTTCAGGATGGACGTCCACGCCTGGTTGCCGGTGATATTTTGCAGTCTTTCCATTCCATTATCGTTATTTATGTGGCTGGGTAATTTGGCTTTTTCGAAATTTTGGCATTCAAATGAGTTTGAAGGTAAATTCATTCTTAAATGATTCTAAAAGTCACCCACCACCCATTGCCTTGGCATATTTTGTGTGTGTAACTAATTGTAATTTTATATTTTCTAATATAGAACCGCCCGTCATACCCCCAACACGTTGGCTGTTCTCAACATTAGCGCCACTTACGCTTATGACAATTGCGCTACGCAGAAAATCCGTTAATAAATCAGGTGCTGCATTGGGTATAATATTTTCATTTATTTTATCCATCGCCAACCACGCATTCTTCGCCAGCTTGGCGGCATTTTTCTTCACTTCGTCACGTGCAACCAAATTTCGAGCGCATTTGAAACGAAAATTCGAAAAAGACTTCAAAGAAGGTGAGTGTTGGACTCCACTTGTTACCATAGAATTATTATAAATTTGCTCTGAGCAGGTGAAGGCCAACGCAACTGGGTGCAGGTGTTGTGTAATGGTGGCATGGCTACACAGTTAGCGCTATTATATCTCATAGATTGCGGCAGTTGTGAGCGTCCCATTGATTTTTCCAATGAGTATCGCTCCAGCTGGTTAGGCGTTGCAGTTATGAGTAAGTAAAAAAAAATAAATTTCCACTGTCAAAGTTAGCGGTTAAAGAAAAATATTTGACAGGCGCTTTCGCTTGTTGCAATGGCGATACATGGGCAAGTGAGCTCGGCAGTGTGCTTTCAAAAAAAGATCCATTCCTCATCACAACGCGTCGCCGTGTGCCACGTGGCACTAACGGTGGTGTTTCCATACCAGGGCTAGTGGCTAGTTTTGCTGGTGGCCTTTTTGTTGGAGTCGTCTACTACATAACGGTGCGTTATACCGTAGAAGCGCACACGCTACAAGCGAGCCCTTCACAGTGGCCGCTTATAATATTTGGCGGCGTCGCTGGACTTCTTGGTTCTTTGTTGGATTCATTGCTTGGTGCTACAATGCAGTACTCGGGTATCGATAAGGAAGGCAAAATTGTAGAATGTCCTGGAGTGGGTGTGCGACATATCAGCGGTTTACGCATATTAGACAACCACAGTGTCAATTTGATTTCCAGCATTGTGACCGGTGTAACTATGCCTTTGATAGCTTTAAAATTTTGGCCTTTGTATTAAGTAAGAATCCACATGATCTTTGATACTTCTGCTTTTTTCAACAACTGGTGACTTTCGACAAAACATAAAAATTGTTCAATTAGCTGTATATACGGTACTTTTGTAAAGGCTGCTGTTAAACTCTAATGTAAGCCAGAACGAATTTTGTAAACATACACACACATGCTCAGCAGCTAAAATTCACCTTCATATATGTATGTATGTATTAATATAGTATCGAGTACCAACGAAGTAGTTGCATACGCTATTAATTAGTTTTGAATGTTTGGTGTTTTATAATCTTATTTAAATATGCAACTACTAGAACTGATCTGTAACGTGAAACGTTTAGACAAATGTCACATAAATATTTTTAATTAATTTACCCAAGGAAATCTGTCTCAAACTGTAACTAAAAGGAACTGTTTTTATATTGTAAAATTATCGATTGCATCTTTAAATATAATAATATGCATGTAGGTGTAAGACTAATAAACATTTGTATATGCATGATGAAAATAAATCGTGTTTTTAATATATATATGTATACCTTGGACCGTTTGTAACTCGATGAGAACCAGACTTCCAACTCTCGGAACAATCATTGCTCGAGAGCGTTGCCCGTCTTCGCTCTTCCATAGTCGCCGCAGCAGTCACACACCCACTTTCAACTGCTCCGCTCTGCCCAATATGCTTGCAACTGGGCTCCCTGCACCCACCTCTGACAGCAATTGTAACGGATTTCTCAAATAATCGTTTTGAAGTTGATCACTGGATTGTGAAATAAAAGTCAAAATTTAATGCTTATACACTTATCTTTATTTCTAACTCCAACAACTTAAAGCTTGACTACTCATTATCCGAATTAACTATTTATGTATATACTGGATCCTTAACAAAACTTCGCCACTCTAACATTCTGGCAACTATGAATATCGCTTTATCATCGATTCTATTTTGTTCTCATATTGGTGTTCGTCACAATAATAATTTCTGAAGAGAAACACCAACCATGGCGGTCGACATCTACATACTTCGCTCACGAAGAAAATAAAATTTTTGGAGAAGTGGCAAATTTAGGTGCTTAGATTCTGTTTTTACACGGTATTTTTATGCTCTTGCAACCAGTTGCTACAAAGTATTATAGTTTCGTTCACCTAACGGTTGTACGTATCACATAAAACTAATCGAGATAGATATACGAGGTATGACAATTAAGTAATGAGACTGATTCCATAAAAACCGTATATTTGAAAATTATTCTACAACTTTGCCATCCCCTTCAAAGTAGTCCCCTTGGGCAGTTATATAGCGATTCCAGCGCGTTTTCCATGCTTCGTAAAATTTTTGGAACGCTTCGACTGGATGTCCGCGAGTACCCTCGTCACGGCCGCCTGGATGTCCGTAATCGACTCAAAACGGGTTCCTTTGACCACCGATTTTGCTTTAGGAAACAAAAAAGTCACAGGGTGACATGTCGGGCGAATAAGCGGTTGTTGCAATACGGCATCCCTTTAGAGGCCAAATACTGGGACACGCTGAGGGCGGTGTGGCACGACGCTTGTCGTGATGAAGAATACAGTTACGAGCGATGTCTGGGCGCACCCGTTGACTCGTTTTCGCAATCTTTCGCGTACTTGGCAATAGTAGACTTGATTCACAGTTTTCCCGGTGGAACGAATTCTTTGTGGACGACTCCACGTCTATCAAAAAAGGCAATAATCATCGTTTTCACCTTCGACTTGCTCATGCGAGCTTTTTTCGGGCGGGGGGCGCGCGGAGACAACCATTGTGAGCTTCGGCGTTTGGTTTCCGGGTCGTTTCGCCCAATCTGGCGCAAAATTTTATCGTGACGCTTTGCTCTTGATTTCGTTTTTCCATTTTCGTGACGAGCACTACAAACACACGTCTACTCTACTTGACGCAGCAGGCGAACTAAACAAGCTAGAGCGATGGCGCATATATCAATGGAGAGGGGGGGATGCCGGAAAAGGAGAAAGGAAATTTCAAGGTCACAGGTTTACCACAACCGCAGCAATAAAATCAGTGTCATTACTTAATTGTAATATAGATATACATACATATGATGTATAAATGATCAGGGTGACAAAAAAAGTTGAAATCCATTGACTGCTCTGTCCGTCCCTTCCGTCGTCCGGCAAGTTGTAACTTGAGTAAAAATTGAGATAATGTAATGAAACTTGGTATGCAGGTTCCTTAGTACAAAAAAATTCGAGTTTGTAGATGGCCGAATTACCCTGCCACGCCCCAAATCGCCATTAACCGGAAACACATAAAGTGCCATAACTAAGCACTAAATTACAATTTTATATCTTAATTTGGACAGGTGATCGAGACAAGGGATGTGAAATTTTTTTGAAAAAGTGGAGGTGGCCACGCTCTCTAATGTAATGTAACATATCCCCTAAAACACTTAAGCTACAACAACCAAATTCTTATAAGAATTCCTATCGACAGTGTGAAAATGGATGAAATCGGAGAATAACCCCACACTCCACTCACTTGAAATGATAAACGAGAATACCATGTCTAATAAGCTCAACTGAAAGCGCAGTAAGTATGTCAAAAAAACTAAATACATCAGAGACATTAAATTTTACCACCGAGATGGTATGAGAAGGGTTTATAAGAAACGGTATGGAAATTGGACAATGGGCGTGGCACCGCCCACTTTTTGGTGAAATCCCATATCGGGACCCGACAACCGATTTCGGCAAAATTTAGTACCTAGCATTTCCTTACATTTTCATGTTACAGTGTAAAAATCAGTTTCCAGTACACAAATCAGGAAGGACTTAATATTGTATAAAGAGATACAACTTTGCACGAATAATGTCTTTAGTGTGCCACCTTATAACCAAAAATTGTTGAATACCAATAAAACCTCTTCAAGCCCCTAGGTACCAAATATTTAGACCCCGGTACCTATAGTAGACTTTTGATGGAAAATGTCAATCAATGTTTGATAAATATAATTGAAATTAAGGCAAAATTCTCCTCTTTTGTAGGTATGTTTGTATGTCAAAATTGGGTTGAATCGGACCAATACTTCCCTTAGCCTCCATATACCTAATATAAAAATGTTCGAATTTGAAAGAATTTCGGGGTGACTTTGTACCCTATATATCGGCCAATATGGGATTTATCTTAATGAAAAAGAGCTAGCATGTTTTACTCATACAGTGTATCTTTGTGTAAAAATAAATAAATTTGAGCGAAAACTTGACCTACCCCCCATATAAATTACATCAGGATTTTCGAACATTCGACTGCCTTTACTCTATGTGATTAATTTTTTAGTATGTGGCATGTTAGGAGTATGTGGTATTGGGAAAAATAGATACAATTTGGTCGAGACTACCCCAACTTCCACATACAACATATAGTGGTTTTCGTTTTTCTAACAAACCTTATGTGTCTGCCCAGTGATGGATTACCGCCCAATTTGGGGGCGGCAAAGTTTTCAGAATGTCAAAATTTTAAATCTGATATAATGTAACGACAATACATTTTAAGGATTTATTCTGATTTTTTTTATATAAATTTACAAATAAATTTCTATGAAATAGAATGTAATTCATTTTCTGATTAACTTTTTTATTCGTGAGTGCAATACTGATAAAAAATATTTTATAACAGAAATAATTGAATATTGATAAGCTTTTTCTGACGAATTTTCAAAGCTCTGTTGATTTGTTGTATCTTAAGTAAAGTTAATTTTACAAGTGAGCCGCTTCTAAAATTGCACAATGTTTTCTTATTTTATTTTCAATGACTCCGGTGTTTCACATATGAATTGATATAAGTATTCATTTAAAATTCATCTTTTTGTTTTATATAAAAATATTTTTATTCTTGAAAATGATTTCTATAGAATCTGTTACCGAAGCAGTTGACTTTTTTCTACTTTGTAAGAATTATATAATTTTTTTACCGTTTCGATACATCGTTGGGAAATTTCAAGACAGCATACAAATTTAAGACTTAAAAGCCTTTCTTAAACTCGTTGGTCGGTTCGACATGATGCATGCTACACTAAACTTTATTGGTGAAAGCAAAGATAAAAAACCTACTACGCGAGCTGAAGCTAAGGGAAGCAAAAATTACAACATCTAGAAACAGCAATTCTAGTCATTGTTTGGAATGCAATTTTGGATCGCTTTAATGCTGCGAGTAAGAAGCTTCAGGATTCTCAAGCTGATTTATCATCTGTGATAAGAATATATAGTTCTTTGGCATTATTTCTCCAAGATATGAGAGATTAACAATTTTCTGATTATGAAAAAAAAGTGAAAGCACTATCTGGAGTTCAAAATTATTACCACTATGACACCCGTCGTAAAAAAACCCGAAAACTTCAGGCTAACGAATCTCGGGAAAATGTAATAAAAGAACAGCTTTATCTGGAGAAGAAAATTTTTGAACCAATGTTTACTATCTAATTTTAGATACTTTAAGTGTACAATTGACATGACGTAAAAGTGCCTATCATAATCTTTACGAAAAATTTAATTGTTTTGACAATTTATATGAAATAGATACCAATGAATTAAAAATTCGCGCAGATGAATTAGTTACTAAGTATTCTGATGATTTGGAAGATACTTTCGTGAATGAATGTATTCATTTGCACTGTCAACTTAACTGCCAACAAAAGATATTCGTTCCGCGCAAGGAATATTCAATTTTTTGTATTCTCAAAATCTTCGAGATGTTTATCCAAATATAGACATTGCTCTACGTATTTTTTGAGTATTCCGGCTACGAACTGTTCAGGAGAAAGATCTTTTTCCACCTTGAAAAGAGTCAAAACGTATTTACGCGAAAATAGGAGCCAAGAGAGACTCAATCCTTTAGCAATACTGTCCATTGAAGCCCAACTAGTTCGAGAAATTGATTACAATGACTTAATTGATGATTTTGCTCAGACGAAAGCCAGAAAGAAGATATTTTAAAAATTAAGTTATACATTATAGCTTAAGAAAACTGACTGTTATTTATGTTAATAATATCTATTTGTATTGTTTAACAATTATACTTTTATAAAATAAATATTATATCTTGATAATATGAACGGGTCCAATGAAATAAAATTTCATCCTTTAAAAAAGGCGGCTAAACAGACAGGGCCAAGGGCGGCAAAATATTTAATCCGCCACTGTGTCTGCCAGCAAATTGCTTGGATTTCGATCCACAGTTTGACGTTTTACGTCTCCTCTCTTCATATAACAAATTAGAAGGAATTCCCTTTTCGTGGTGTTAGGTTTATACAGTAAAAATTTAGGGGATTGTCCAAGGTCTCTTTATATGAATTTTTTTTGGATTGGAACCGTGTAAAATCAGAAATAAATGTATTGCAACATTTTTGTGTCGAATATGATGCCTTGCTTTGCCGTCGCACAATGTTCGGTCTTGTATGGAATCAGCGGCCAAACATACTTCCACTGCCTATATAAAAATGAAACTTTTGCCAAAGCTTTTTAAAATGTCCCTTTCTCGTTTCGCACTCCGTCACCCCCCGAGTTCTAATTCTTCTTCTTCTTAATTGGCGTAGACACCGCTTACGCGATTATAGCCGGCCGAGTTAACAATAGCGCGCCAGTGGCGCCAATTGGATATTCCAAGCGACGCCAGGTCCTTCTCCACTTGGTCCTTACAACAGAGTGGAGGTCTTCCTCTTCCTCTTCCTCGGCTTCTCCCGGCGGGTACAGCGTCGAATACTTTCAGAGCTGGAGTGTTTTCGTCCATTCGGGCGACATGACGTAGCCAGCGTAGCCGCTGTCTTTTAATTCGTTGAACTATGTCAATGTCGTCGTATATCTAAAATCGGTTCCATCGAATGCGATATTCGCCGTGGCCAACGCGCAAAGGACCATAAATCTTTCGCAGAACTTTTCTCTCGAAAACTCGCAACGTCGAGTTGTTGACATCGTCCAAGTCTGCACCATTAAGCACGGGAATTATGAGTGACTTATAGAGTTTGGTTTTTGTTTGTCGAGAGAGGACTTTGCTTCTCAATTGCCTACACAGTCCGAAGTAGCACCTGTTGGCAAGAGTAATCCTGCGTTGGATTTCCAGGCTGACATTGTTGGTGGTGTTTACGCTGGTTCTAAGATAAACGAAATTATCTACAACTTCAAAGTTATGACTGTCAACAGTGACGTGAGTGCCAAGTCGTGAGTGCGACGACTGTTTGTTTGATGACAGGACATATTTTGTCTTGCCCTTGTTCACTGCCAGACCCACTTGTTTTACTTCCTTGTCCAGTCTGGAGAAAGCAGAACTAACGGCGCGGGTGTTGAGGCCGATGATATCAATATCATCGGCGTATGCCAGCAGCTGTACACTCCTATAATAGATTGTACCTGCTCGATTAAGTTCTGCAGGTTGAATTATTTTCTGTAGCAGCAGATTGAAGAAGTCGAGCGCTAGGGAGTCGCCTTGTCTGAAGCTCGGAGAGCTTCAGTCTCCTTACATGAAAATGTAAGTAGAGACTATTACTTACAAGACATATTCTGACTGTTTTTTTCACTGGTGTGGGTCCATGTTTTGTCGGAGGTCTCGAAACGACGCATTTCTTTGGACTGCGCCTAATATTTCTTGTGGTAGTAGTATCGTATACATATGTAGGTGTTCAATTTTAGGATCGCCTTCATATGTTCGTTTCGATAGTTAGTTTAGATCGTTGGGCTTCGGCTGGGCCAAAGAAGGATCAATATTACCTAAATAGTGATTCTGATAAAAAATGAAGCGATGAGAAACCGTTCCCACGACAGTTGGGCCCAAGTAACCAGAACGGATCCGGATTTTATTCAGTCAAGCACTCAACTTGGCATCATTCCTGGAAATTATTTCAGCAATGTTTTCTGCCGTTACAACAACAACACCAATATTATTGAAGAAGGTCTCGGTATAAGGACAACTTTCGATATTAGCATAAGTTAAAATTGTTCGATCTTAGTTTTTGAATGTGGCGTTTGTGGCGAAACATGGCCTTAGAGAATAAAAATAAAAATATGAGAATAATTCATGCATCTTTTGTTATAGTTTATACAATTTTATTTCATACAATAAATAATATACATATGTAAGAATATCTCTAAGCTGTATCGACTTAATTTTTTCTGTGACTGCTATGTGATATTTTACCGCTATACGTGTGCTTCGGCAGATCCAGATTATCATTATAACCGCTTGAAGGGGAATTATGTACGGGCTGATCATCATGCTCGTACAAAGAGTTGCCACCGGCCGCCATCGAAGGCTTCGCCACACCAATCGAGTACTTGAACATTAAATCTGCCAGCGGCGTGGAGATGATCTGTGATGCAGACGCCACCGTCTTAAATGTGATACGACGTTTGCGCATATGCACTGTGCTATTTTGACGCACATAAGTGTACTTGCTCGGGTTGGGCGAATAATACTCCTCTTTGATTTGTGGCTTATAGCTGGACATAGGCTGTGAGCCATAACCATTGTTGTTATTGTTGAGCACTTGTGGCTTGTACTGCGGCGCTGCGGCAACTTCTGTGAGTGACACCTGACCGCCACCATAGCCACCCAAGCTCGGTGCTTTCGGTGTCTCTGTGGTTGTGGTGGTGCTGGTTGTTGTCGCTGTGTGCGTTAATTTTGGGCGCGTAATAATGTTATGTACTTTTATTGGTTTCGGTAGTTCCAGCGTGCTTGGCTTGGTAGGCGCTATGCCATGATAATACTTATCATCCGGTGCCTTGCCATAGGCTCCTACCAAATCATCGTCTTCTTCCTGAAAATTGGTGCCGCCATAGGCGAATACGGGACTGCTTACGGTATTTTGTAGCGCTGGCACACCATAACCATTGCTGGGCATCTCTTTGCCAACCGCAGTACTCTCCTTATTGGCGGCATTGTTCTCCAAGCGATATTCACCAGGCAAACTAGAGGCGAGTATTTGCTCCATTTGCTCCTGCAGAAATTGATAGAGTGGCGGAGAGGTATCATTGTACGATAGTGGTGCCTCGTCGGCCACATATTGATTGTTTATGTAGGCGCTACGTCCATCTAACTCTTTGGTGCCAATCGGCGTGACCGCACGTCCTTCTTCAACAGCTTGTCTCGCCATAGACTCGTCATTGTTCAGCTGACTTCCGTTTGGAGTTATAATTGTGGTGTCTACAATATTGAGCGGTGTTGTTGTTGATGTTGTGGTTGTGCTCGTACTGACACTTGCTCTCTCAGGCGCGCTCGTGGTGATGTTATTCACCAAAGTGGGCTCCAAAGCGGCTGCGTGCACTGCAAGGAGTTAGAAGTTTTAAAAAAGCATAACATTTGCTACAAAGAATTCTAAGCAGAAGTAGTGTCGCTTGCATTTTCGCCTTACCAACACACATCAAGCCGAAGTATAGTGTTGCTGTAGTGATTTTTCGTGTAGCCATTCTGTTAATGCAGCACTGCGTCGACCTTGCGCATGCTTTTATACCGTTATCTTGTCGGCGTTCACTTCCTACTAGCAAGCGCTTCAAAGAACCCAAAAAAACTATGTCCATAAACAAAAAATATATACAAGTATTTAGACTTTAGGCTACTTCTTTACCCACTTTGGTTGCAAGTCCGTTTGTCTCGCAGCTAATTTTATTCTTTGCGATGACCCTTCAAATTCTCGCCGCCATAGAAGTGGCATCAATAACGCGTAATGAGCGCCGCAACGTATCAAGCATCTTCGGGTTAGAAATTATTTTAATGAGTTGCTCGTTAAATATGTGAAGCGATCTTTAATACAACTCTTGAGAGACAATCAAAACAATCAAAGTGCCTCATCATGTTTTAATCACTCTTTAGTGGCAACGCACAAGCACTCATATAACTTATCTGTTTGCATAGATAATTAGTTTGATATAAAGGGTGCTTTCTGGGAGACATGGAACTTTAATATCATAAGAAAACCCAGATATTAACTTTCCCAAGAGTGTCTGGAGAGTTTCACTTTCTAAATACCGCACAAAACGGATTTCAGAATCGTTATGCCGAAAATTGGCTTGATTGCGGACGATAATGTAACGGTAAAATTGTATTTGACAGTTTATTTCACCAAACGCGAGTTTTCGAAATAATTTTCATGTTTTTGAATGGCTCCACTATAAAAGTTTATTTGGTATTTTTTTCCGAGTATGAAGTATAAATCAAAATAAATGTCAAATTATGTGTTGATTTTGGCAACTGGTTTGACAGCTGAACCAACTGAACTTTTTTTCGTTTAAAAATACGTTGAAGTTGTATTCCACTAAAAAGAACACCCTATATATGTACATATGTGCCAACGTGTGTCTAATTTTATATATGTTTGTCGATCACTAGTGGATTGTGGGCGGACGCAGCGCAGCGGTAATGAATGTTCAATGAAAGAAAGTAGTGTGGTACTTAACTGTTAATGAACTAAGCACTAGCGACTTCTGTATAGCCTGGGGCCTTGATTTTGCTTTCGGTGGCTCATTATTTATTATTATTGACTTTACTTTTTAAATTAATGAAATGGAGCCAAAAAGGCGCCGACAATTACTAGATTAATAAAAGAAAGTTAAACCTTTTGAAAGACTCTTGTCTGTTACCTAAATGTATACATACATACATATGTATATGTAAGTAGAGAAGAGATACGGAATTCAAGAGAGAGAATGACGTTTAGTTATGTTTGCATTTTTTCCGAAATGAAGAGGAAAAATCTTTACTTTTTTTGAAAGGTAAGAACAACTTTTTTTCAATTCTCAAACTAGAGGACCCGTTAACGTTTTACTGTGGCTATAGTAATACTAATACCATTTATACTATATGATTTCTATTGCTTTGATCATAACTACATATTAGTTAAGGAGATATAGCATTTTTGGTGAAGCAATTTGTGTTAGTTTACAAAAAAAAAAAAAAATGAACCAAAAAGCATTTCGTGCGTTTATAATGCATTGGTTTTTGGGGGAAAAAACTGTTGAATTTGGGCTGTGCACCGATTTCCCTGGTTGAAAAGAAGCGGAATGGGCACCGAGGACAATGACGCCCTAAAGACGCGAGAGCTATACGCAAAGTGGGTGCCTCGTAAGTTCATAATTTAACAAAACAACGAATTGCTGATTCTGAGAAGTGTCTGAGTGTTCTTTAATCGTAATAAAGCCGAATTTTTGCGTGGTGTGTGACAATAGAATTATGGCTTCAACATTTCACACTGGAGTCAAATCGACAGTCATTCTAGTGGACTGCACATGATGAACCGGTTCTCAAGTGTGGAAAGACGAATTAGTCGGCTGGCATTCATCGAGTGATAACTGAGCCAGTTTCAATCCATTGCACTGCGTATTTGGTTGCAGTTCTATTCTATTATTCCAAATATTTAGCAATTGTATTATTTTTGAGGAAGGATCAGTTTGAAACTGTTCGCATATACTTCATCGTTTCCGTTTAAATATTACTCATTAGAGAGCTCCGAGCTTGTGGGATATCCATAAGAGATAGATACTGTGCCCAAAAAATAAGATGACATTGTATTTATTTTGAAAATTCTTTATTTATTTTTCCAAATCAATTTCATCCCCTTCAAAGTAATCCCCTCCCGATGCAATGCACTTATGCTAATGGATTTTCCAATCTTCGAAACACTGGTTGTAGTCACTTTCCGGGATGGCCTTCAGTTCCGTCTTCGCTGCGGCTTGAATCTCCTCTATCGTATAAAAACGGTGTCCCCGGAGCGGTCTTTTGAGCCAGAAGTCGCACGGCGCCAGATCAGGTGAATACGGTGGTTACGGAACGATATGGGTTGAGTTTTTGGGGAAATGATCACGAATTACGAGGGCAGTATGGGATGGTGCATTATCGTGGTGTAAAAACCAAGAATTGTCTTTCCACAATTCCGGCCTTTTTAGGCGGATAGCGTTACGCAAACGACGCATAACGTTCACATAATATTCCTTGTTGACTGTTTGACCGGTTGAAAGGAATTCATAATGCACAACATCACGATAATCGAAGAAAACAGTCGACATGACCTAGATTTTTGAGCGACTTTACCGGATCTCTTTTGGCACGATGTTCGCTCGATTGATCGGTTGTTTCGGGGTCGTAAGCATAGATCCAAGTCTCATTGCCAGTTATAATGCATTTCATGACACCCTGGTAGTCGGAAAGTATCGTTTCACACACTTCAACGCGACCCCTTTTTTCCAAAAAATTCAATGTTTTCGGTACCAGTCGAGATTTGACGCGCTTGAGGCCCAAAACATCCTTCAAAATGGTATTGGCTTAGCCTTTCGATATGCCAACTTCATCAGCAAGGTCTCTAATTGTTAATCGATGATTTTTCAACACCAAATCTTTGATTTGTTGAACGTGAGCTTCGTCGGTTGAGGTTGATGGTCGCCCTGGACGCTCTTCGTCTTCGACTCGTTCGCGGCCGGCTTGGAACTCACTATACCACTTTTAAACATTTTTTTTAGACATAGCCTCATCACCAAAGGCTTTCTGCACCATCCTCAACGTATCCGCAGCAGAAAATTGGTTCCGTAATCAAAATTTAATGCAAATTCTTTGCTCAACAAATTTCCACATCGCAAAAAACGAAAAACTCACTTTTAGCAGCTCACAAAACGACACGTATCTCAAACACTAATGAATATTTTGTCATGAGATTTGACATAAATGTGACTGACAGTACTACCAAACTACAAAACAAAAAATAATTCTCCAAATCCTTCGACGCGCGCAGTTTAAATTCCAATGTCACCTTATTTTTTAGGCACAGTAGATACCATCGCCGAGTTTCTGTAGACCTTTTCAATGTGTACAATACTTAGTACATTGTTTTAATAAATCTCGTAATAAATCTCGTAGGTTTGATTATTTACGAAATCACATTATAAACCTCAAAAATAACAGTATTTCTCCACTATTAAATGGATGCTATAATACATATAAACATTCGCTTTCAATACTATTATCTATAAAAAAGCCGGATCAAAATCCGTTGCGTAGTTTTAAAGATACAAAAGGACGGAAAAATCGATTCTGCTTTATAATACTATGCATTGACATACATTTAACTTCGTAACTAGCAATGAGGGTCTTTGGTTCAAATATCGCCTAAAATAGAATGATTTTTTTTGCCAGACAACGTATAACCTGATTTATTCGGACACGAAAAAGTTACTGATCGCATCTGGGGTTGTCGAAAAAATATTGATACATCGATATGTCGATATAATTTTTTCAATGTATGAATATTTTTGAGCGATATTTATTGTTTCGATATATCGAGGTATCGATATAATATTACAAGTATTGAAAAGGTATAAAAATCGATATTTTTATGATAAAAAAATTCTAAATCCTTTTTTATACAACTTTTTTTAATTTTTTTTTTGGTTTATGGTCGACTCGTTTCCCTTTCCCTTTTTAATTTAGTACTAAATTTGGGTTTTTGGTTTTTTTAGATGTCTTTAGAGATCTGATAATATTGCTTCCCCCATTTAAGCAACCTACTGAAGAAATTAGCGGCGATCAGTACTGACTTAAAGTTTGGTGATTCCCATTGCAAATTTAAAACCTTCAAAAAAACCTTTCACCGAATTTGGTATTGTTGTTCAGAAAATTTTGGGTAAATTTAGTTATTGCCAAACTAGAACCACTAGAGCGAAAATTTACATCTGGCCAAAGCAATATTTTTAGACCCACGCTTTAAGCGTTTCATTTTAGTTCAGCGCTGGCTTTTTCCACTGCAATAACCGCACTGTCAAAAGAAATACGTTTAGAACATAAACGAAGAGGACAACTTTCGCCTGAACTCAGCCCCTTTTTCCACTACCATAATTCCAAATTCAGAAAATTCTTCGCCGTCGTTGTGGTCCGGACATGAAAAAATTATGATAGATATTGCTGCAGCTTCAGTAAACCCCTTTACTTTCAATTTCAATGAGTGATCAGCCTATAAACCCGAAAAGAGAATCCTCAAAATTTGGTTTGATTGTCGTCATTTTACCCCAGTCCTTTCCGACATAGTTTTAAAAGTATTTGATATCGCCTGCGCCCTCGGTTTCCTCAGAGAGAGTGGCATCTGTTGTGAATCTCGCGGGACCCAATAAAGAAGTCGGCTTACAGCCGAGCACGTAAATAAAGAGTTTTTCTTATGTTGTTCAGATAAATATTGGTTTGATTAAAAACAATTAAAATTTTAATTGTTGTTTTTGATTTATTAAAAATTATGTTTTTCTTTAAATATTTATCTAGTAATGTAAGATGATTAAAGTAGATTGGGCCCAAAAATTTTTTTTTCATATCATACCGATATATGGATATTTTTAAATAAAAATATCAATTCGATATATTCAAAAATTACCGATACAATATATATCGATACTTTATTCCATTTCCGGTATCACTAATCGCATCGATTTGGAAATTCGGTCAAATATCTAAAGGAAGTTTCAAGGTTGTCAAAGTCAAACTTTTAAGTGTTTTCTACCATGAAATATTCTTCAGTAGCGGTTCGGAAACTTCTCAAAACCTAAATGCCACTTAAGTGGCAAGCGAATTCATGGTAACAACAATTGCTTAAATGTCTTTTTCAGTTCCTTGTTATACGCAAAATTTTTTGTTTTTAAATTCTTCCTGTTGGGGAAAGAACCACCTGCACCACAGACTCAGCTGGAATGAATTTAGATGGACTGACTACTTCATTAAATTTTAATTCTATTTTATAAAAAAAAATGATCTCACTCACGGAAAAGTTTATTGTCCAACAATTAAAAAAAGGGAAAAAACAAGCGATGATGAATTTAAACTAAGCTATACCAACTCTCTTTAATGCTCTTTAAGAGGTCAGAGAATTTTTTAACAATGAAATATTTTTTGGGTAGTAAACATGGGGAATAAATGAAGGAATTTGTTAATGCAACTTTATACAATAAAAATTATGTCTCACATTCGAAGGGAAAAAGGGCACAGGCGATATAGTTTTTTTATAAGTTTATACTATGTGTGTATATCCATAAACTACATTGAAAGGGTTATATTATTTTTTTATATCTGAAACCTTTTATTCCAGTTTTCCTTAGTTAACTTATCGAATCGAATCGAATCCAGATTTTCCTCAATTTATTTTTTCATTTAAAAAAAGGGGGCATCTGTTTCTCGAAGCGTTTTTTTTTAAATTTTTAAATATTATTGAAATCAAGAAAATGTCAGATTTTATAACATTTTAGCTCAGGAATAATTATGTACCGTATTTTATGGCAAAGTAATAGTTAAGTTTAGTCAAGGGGGTAGTATGGTAAAAGCAACCTTTTTTCAAAAATTTTTTTTCAGACAAATTTTTATTTGAAAATTCAGGTTTTTCTTATGTTATTCCACAAAAAAAAAAAATTTTTTCAATTTTTCTTGATTTTCCGATGGAGAAAAGGGTGACCGGAAGACGCCATCTTTAAAAGTGGTACCCACGATTTCTCCATTGTAGACGATCTGAAACGAGCGGGATAGATTTTATTTTAGAAACAAATGAATAGCTATCTAATGACCTCCGACTGAAACAATTCACTGATAAGCAAATAAATAGTGCAACTTTTAATTTTTTTTTTTTTTTTTTGGCCTGTTTTTTGTACTAATTGTGCAAAGTTTTATCTGAAAATTCCAAACAAAAATTAAACAAATCGGCCAAGGAGATTGGATGGAATCGTGGGTACCGGTTCAAAACACACTGTTTCGAGAAAAACGCGTTTAAAGATCCCCAAACTGTGCGATTCGAGCGCGCGACACCTTGCGACGGATCTCATTTTTAAAAACTTTCCGTTACCATCTGAGTCAAAGGAAGGTTTCTACATTATTATTAAGGGTTTAAAGAAATCAAAACAGAATATTTTTTTCTCGATGTTTTGAAAAATGTTTACCACACTACCCCCTTAAGTTGAAGGCAAGACGAAATATCGACTGTGATGAAACAAACAGTCGTCGCCCCGCGATTTGGCTTCCACGTCCTGTTGACAGAAAACTTCGAAGTCGTAGATAATTTCACCTATCTTGGAACCAGTATTAACAGAAAAAATTCCAAAAAGCAAAAATAACCTTGCCAACAGGTGTTACTTCGGACTGAGTAGGCAACTGAGAAATAAAGTCCTTTCTCGACGAACAAAGACTGAACTTTTATATCACTCATTATTATCGTTCCGCTATATGGTGCAAAGGCATGGACGATGACTACATCTGATGAGTCGACGTTACGAGTTTCCGAAAGAAAAGTTCTGCGTAAGATTTATGGTCCTTTGCGCATTGGAACGGCGAAACCGCAGTCGATGGAACGATTAGCTGTACGTGTTATAGGATGACATTGAAATAGTTCAGCAAATTTTAAAGGGCCAGTGGCTCCGCTGGCTAGATCTGAATGAATCAAAATACTTCCAGCTCTCAGAGTATTCGACGCAGTGCCCGCCGGGAGAAGCAGATGCGAAGGAAGACCTCCACTCCGTTGTAAATATCAGGTGAAGAAGGACCTGTCTACACTTGAAATCTCTAATTGGCTACAAACAGTGAAGAGGAAGAACGACTGAGGCGAAATTTGTAAACTCGCCTAAAAACCGGTAAGGATGCCTATGCCAATAAATAAGAATAAATATTTGATTATTTACACATTTTTTAAAATAGTAAGCAACCTGCTCCGATTTCAAGTTGTTTAATTATTTTGATAGCCTCGTGAACAAGATTTCTCTGGTTACTCTACTAATTTAAATTATTTTCAGGACTTTAAGACTAACAGTAAATATCCTTTGTGTTGATACTGGTTGCAAAGGAATCATTTATCATTTGAGTGGAGCTGATTGTTTGTTTCTATTTTTATTTAATTTAGGGGGGAATGTATCCACCTGTCCAATGATTGATGTGACTGATCCGGAAGTATGTATATTCGGACCATGATTTATTATATTAACCTAGGAAATTAAAAGAAATTTTTGAATTAAAAAAAATTTTTTTTTTTTTATGTTATGAAAGCGCCTTTAAAACCATTATTCTTCTGACCTTTTCTTGACTTTTAAGTGCTACAGTCATCTTGAAAATCAGTTTTTATTTTTTTCCGTTTACGAAAAAGGGTTTTATAGCACACAGTGCCTGATGATGATTTTTTGTATTTTATCTCGATTTTTTAGAGTACACCTTGGGGCTGATTGATGGCCGTGCTTTCATTGGCCCCATTTCGCTCAAATGTTGGTGGAAGATGGTTACAGATGATTTTATTTTTTAATTGTTTCGAAATTTTTTCTTTTTAAATTTTAAAAAATAAAAAAAATAAAAAACTTGTGTTCCCTCCAAGCACCTTTATTGCATATAAATTAAGCTCTATACAACTTGTTGCTTCGTCAACTTCAAAGTAATAAATATTTATTCGCTAATATATGTAGGCATAAGTACATTTGTAGTGTATAATATAATGTTCTAAAAATATCAAAAAAGGAATATCACATAACTATGCCTGCGCATAATTATTTCTTAACAATTACTGTGGCAGCGTTACTGTCTGCCACGGGTACAGCAACACCAACTGTGGGCTTCAGGTGAGCGCTCTCAACAGGTTTGTTTACATTATTCTCCACTACTGCTTGTGCAATGCTCGCTTTAATGGGTTTTGCAGTTGTGCTGATTTCCTTCGCGGGTTTAACGATCGCGGCGTTTTCCTGCATACAATCCGCCTGAACTGGTTTCGCGATGGGCGCTTGCACTTCACTTTTCACTATCGTACTGGTGGTGGCGGCCTCGTCCAAAGCTTCCGCCTCGGCGGCTGCAATTTGATGGCCTATTTTATCTAATGCCTGCAATGCTACGTCTAATACAGCATCGTCCTCCTCAGAAGATGAGTTATCTTGTTCTTTTTTCTTCTGCTCAGTGATGGTTTTGGTGTCTTTGAAAAATGGTGATGTTTTGAATTTGCGCTCAGCATATGCCACCTCTTTGGGATGCGTCTTCTGGCACTCCTCATGGCCGACGTCCAACCACAATCCATGCGTACGACACTTGGCCACATTTAACTTGCATTTATTGTAGAATACAGCCAGTTCACTAGGCGTTTTACCGCAGATCGGTTCGTACGGCTCTACACAATCATCATCGCAGAGAAAGCCCTCTTGCAGCACCGCAGCGCTACCACTTATAGCCGCTGTATTGGCTTTGGTGCAAGCGGCACCTTCACAGGCAAACCAAGCAATCGGTATGCCCAGGTAGGGTGGACTTCGTGGTGCTGCCGTAGCGTTCATTGGTAGGAAGGTGCGTTTCACATAATAGCCGTGTTCCTCGGTGGCAAGCAGTGCGCTATTGCGTCCCAAGTCGGTGGAGGTGGACCATTTGGTTTTGGTTTTGGTCTTACTTGAAGATGCGCCACTGTACGAGGATCTGTGTTTCTTGTGTTTTTTGGCCTCTCCGCTGGTGATGGCGAGCAAAACAATGAGCACTGGAAGCATGCAAATTTAGTTAACGATTTAACTAGGAAGCGCAAGGAACTTACCCGAAATATAAGTGAATTTGTAAAACTGCATATTTTTGTCTTGGAACGCGATTTCGAATAAGTGATGCGAGTTTCTGGCGTGTAGGAAAGCACCGTGAAACAGCTAACTTTACGTAAGCGCGGGCACTATACAACTGCGCTTGCTAGCAAGCCGCGGGCTGCTTAAGTAACTTAAAGATACGTGTGCTTGTAAGAGAGGGGTGAAATACAAAATAAAAGAAGGTGTTTAACAGGGAATTCTTTTAGTGTCTTCTTCTTGACTGGTTTGTTCAAGCTTGGTAGTTTTTGTTTTCTGGTATCTTCGGTATCGCTCGTCGGTGTGCTTATCGCACAGTTCCAGCTGTGGTTGCGGCTGCTACTGTTTGTTTCTCCGCTTTCTCGTTGCGTGTGTGTAAGCCGCCGCAGTTTATTTGGGTGAAATTTGAATGCGCGTTTGCCGTGTTTGTGGTGTGCGTTCGCTTGTCAGCTTCCTAGAAGTTCCAGCTTCTTAATGTTTTGAACAAACAAATATCGAGTGGAGATGCGATTTATTGCGTTGAGTATGGTGGCAGCCGGTTTTTTGGTAATTGGGTCATTTGATTTTTATTTTGATTCGCTTGAATTATTCCCCTTACGTTTTGTTTGCAGTCACCAGAAAAAAAGTCGTATACTTCAAGAAGTTTTTGAGAGAAATTGAAATGCTGTTGTTATCAAATTGTTTTATTTGTTGAAAAGAAATTGTATAAACGATGGATACTTGTACTTGAGCCCAGTTGAAGTGCGTTACTTTCACCGAATCGCATCACGTTTCTGCAAAGTTAAACTTCGCGAAATTTGATTCTTAAATTACCCAAAAATTGGGCCAAATTGCAGCATTGGAAGGTTTTTTTTTTTTTTTAGAATTAAATTCTTAAAAGTTAAAGGGCCGGGGTTTTTAATTTTTTTTCCCTTTGTTTTACCAAAAAAAAAATTTTTTTTTGGCAGATTCAAAACTTTTTCCGAAATATTATTTTAAACCCCTTTAAAATATTTTAAAATTTTCCTATTTATTTAATTTGCCCTTCTTTTTTTTAATGGGAAATTTTTTAAAAGGGTTCCAAGAAAATTTTTTGAAAAAGGAAAAGGGCGGGGGAATTTTAAATTTTAAGATTTAAGGGGGGCCGGAGGGGGAATTTTCAATTTTAAATTTGTTCTTCTTGAGAAAACTTTTCCAAATTGAATTTTATAAAAAAATAAGTGCGGTGTGGCATAAAGACGAGTCGCCAAACTTTGGAAAATAGAGATCATCTGTGTCGGTTTCATCAAATTCCGAGAAATTTGGTCAACATCGTGTTACGGCGCTTTCTTTTTATGGTACTGGTATTTCATGCCTCTTTTCGAAAGAAATAAGGCCCCATGATGCCGCCCTTCCCCCAATCCGTACCAAGCGGTCAGTTTTCGGGAGATTTCTTTTTTGTTCCCCAAAAGAAAGTTTTATAATTTGGAAATGGTTCTCATCTGAGAAGATGATTTTTCTCTTACGGGATTCACCGGAGTATGACATATTTTGACCTTTTGTTTATTTATTTGTTTGGTTTTTTTTTAAATTTTTTTTGGTTTTTGGTTGGAAGTTAACTGAGAAACTGTGAAATTTCCCCCAGTTTTATTTAATTTTAAGACACGCTTTGTTTTATCAGAAATGCGACTGCCATTATAATATTTTGTTTTTCTAAGCATCGGGGGGGTTAAACCGGGGAAAATTTCCTAAAAATTGCGTACTCGCCGCGCATTCTGGAAAAAGTGAGTAACCCTTTGTAAGATGTGGTAGCCAACCCGTGTGGAGCTTGGGGTCAGGGGTAAAAGAGGGGTTGCTTCAGAGGAAATCAGTCCGAATATTCGGTTAAAGGATTCGCTGAAGTGTAATTGCAGCGTCTATTCACCAAAAGTCACCAGAAGAAGTCTGCGGAGGGCGTCTGTCTTGAAACAAGTGGATCGTTAAAATAAATAAATGTGCATAAGACTATGTACTACTTGACTAGCGAGGTTGTGCGCTGGATTTCGGAACCCCTCAGTTTGAAACCACTCCCAATTAAAAAGAAACAACAACTCGGAATGAAAGATCCCACTTTTTATGACGACCACTGCAAACGTGAAATAGAAAAGCTTGTAAATGAAAAAAGGCGTGCAAAACGAGAATGGCAGATAAATCCCTTTCCCTTCCCTTAGGAATTGAAAACTGCTGTACGTAAATTAAAAAAAAAAAAAAGTTAAGTTAAATTTGGTAAATTTTGGTTTTTAAAAAACCGCCCAATTTTTTTTTGCTTTAAATTTTTTTAAAAGGTGGGGGAATTTTTTCTATAGGGGTTTTTTAAAATTTTAAAATTTCACACAAAAATTTTCGAAATTTTTTTCCAATTTTTTTTAAACCCGAAAAAAATTTTTTAAAGCCCCCTTTTGAATTTCCCTTTTTCTTTGGAGTTGTTTAACTTTAAATTTTAAAATATTTGATTTCAGATAACATCAAGAGCCAAAATCATCCGGGCCACCCAAGTGCATTTTTTTTGAGGGTTTCCCAAATTTGAGTGAAATAATAAAGTAATAAAGTATTAAATTCCCTTTTTAATAATTTTTTTTTTTTATTTTCAAATTTTGTAAATAAAAAAAATTTCAAAATAATTAAATTTTTTTTTTCCTATAAAAAAAAACCCTTCCCAAAAGGGGGTTTCCCAGGAAGAATTCAACACTGAAATTTATATGAAGAAGCTGTGTTCAAATTAAAACAAGCGAAATTCCGTTGGGAAAGCCCGAAAGTTCATGAAGCCACCAATTGACTCCGACATGCCTTTTTGGGGGGAAATTGGGGGTCGAAGTGACGAGGAAAAAAGGCTAATTGTTTTGCAATTCACATAAAAAGGTATTTTAATTAATTGCCCAAAGAAAAACTTTAAGCTTTCCAACTTACCCAAGCTTTTAACGAGTCAATCGAGTCTTCTAAGACTTCACCTTCTGAAGTTATTAGAATCATAACCCAAAAAAGTCACTAGGACATGATAATATTACTCCAAAATGCTAATTGAGTTAGCAAATATTACTGTAGAGCTGCTCTCTTTGCTTTCAATGCAATTCTGAGTTTCGAATACTATCTAAATTCATGGAAAAAGTCGAGATTAATTGATAGATAGACTTAAAACCCCTTTTTCCCTAGTCTTCTACTTGTTTTTCTAAAATATTTGAAAAAAAGTTATATCAAAGATGTCTTCCCCCCCTCCAAAATAATATAATACCAACTCACCAATTCAGGTTTCGTGAGAAACATGACACAATAGGTCAAGAAAATAAAATTACTACCTTTAGAATTGCATAAAACATTGGAGTCTTATTTAAATAAAAGACAATTTAAAGGTAAAAGGGGGACTTCTGTCTGATAAAAGAAAATAAGGGTTGTACCAGAGTAGTATTTTAGGCCTAATTTTATAGATCATATGTTATATAGCAGATCTTTCAAAGCTAATAATGTATTACATCAATTTTTAAAACTTTAGTGAGCCGTAATGCCACGTAATAGCATCAAGAATATTAGCCGAGCATTTAAGTTCTGTCGAAGAATGGATAGCCAATTGGCGTTAAATGTGAATAAAAAAAAGTGTATGCCCAAAAACCAAAAATATGCCCAGCATTTAAAAAATTTAAAAATATTTTAGTATTCCCCAAAGGGAAGAAATAACTTTTCTTGGATTCACCTAGTTTGAAAACTTCGTGGAGAAAACATAATAACTTGATAACTTGCGTGAAAATAAGAGCTCCAAATTTAAATTGGCTTTTATATAAAAACTCTAAATTTAGCCTAGAAAAACAAAATTGGGGTTTCAACTGTGGGGTACGACTAATATCCAACTGTTGATGACGTCGTACAAGTAAAGGCTGGCATCACCATCGTCCAAGAAATGCGATTGACGGAAGAAGGACGGTGACGAGTAGGCCCTTTTTAACATTTACCACAGTGGTCAAATAAAGAAACGTAAATTCGGTGTGTGATTCCCTGGTGAGAGAAAGACTATGTCGTCCAGTACTGCGGTGAATGGGGGTTTAATCACAATCGGCATTAGAGAAAAAATTTTCAACATAACGATGATTTGGGCCCCGGGGGTTTGGGGGGCCAATGGGTTTAAACCCAAAAGGTTGGTTTTCCCCTTTTTGGCGTTAAAAACCCCCTTCCGGAGGGACCTTCCCCTTGTTTTTTTAAAACCGAAAAAAAAATACGGGCCCCCTTTCCCCCTCTGTACAACAAAGCAAGCCCGCCAACAAACACAGGGTACGTACGACATCGAGAAGCTACTATCACAACCGACAGCGAAAAAGTTTTCTACTTGACTTGCACTCCTGCTCTATGAGAGTACTTGGACAAAGCGGACAGCCTACCTCAAAATGTTGCGATCGATCATAACGCGAGCGAGGGCGGACAGATACCGAGAGTTGAAGAGACTCATATACAAACAAAAAATAAAGAAGCCGAAATGCGTGAGTATGAAGAGGTTGAAAAGCTGGCCGAGAGACTGAATACCGGAACATACTCTTGCTGGACCCCAAGTAGTGATCCAGTGGCTGAAGTTCAGAGCATACTGATTTTATGAAGGGAACATTTCTCCAGCCTGCTGTGCGGCAGTGAAAGTGTAACATCTGAACATGGCGAGCGCGATTCCCTTAGAAGTATATGGAATAGATATTCCCTTGCCCTACTATGATGAGGGTTGAATAGCATTTACATGTCTGAAGAAAAACAAAGCGGAAAGGGGGCCAAATTTTTTACCGACCGAGCTATTCATATACGGCGGGAGGAACTGATAACTGTGCATGCAGCAACTTGTTTGCTAGGTATGGTCGGATAAAAGATTGGAACCTCAGGGTGTTCGGCCCAATCCACAAAAAGCGGATCACAAAATCTGCGCCAATTACCGTGTGATAAGCCTCCTTAATATCGCAAATAAATTTTATTCGAATGTAGTGTGTGAAAGACTGAAGCCACCGGGAACTAACTGATTGGACCTTATCAGTTTGGGTTTAGACCGAAAAAACCTACTATCGACCAGATGTTCACAATGCGCTAAATTTTGGAAAAGACCCGTGAAAGAGAGCCGTCTTTGTAAGCTGGCGTTGAGTAACACCAAAAGCTCCGTCAGGATCGGGAAGAAGCCATTCGAAAATAATATGAGCTACCGTATTGAAGAAAAGGTGCCATCTTCAATAAGAGCGCTACAGAAGTTTTTTTTTTAAATAAAACAAAAACGGTTTGGGATATCAATGAAATTCTTTATTCCTGTAAAACTACATTCGATGCCATTATGTATGAAACTCGATTTCCTTTGCATGATCACCACGACATGCTTGCAGAAGTCCAGACGCTCAATCATAAATCGGCCGATAATGCTGCAAATTTTACGTTCGACATTAATACGAAGTTCATCAATCGTCGCTGGCTTGTTTGAATAGGCCATAAACTTAACGTAGCCCCACAGGAAAATAAAAAAACCCCCCCAAACGGCTCATTTCGTGTAAACCGCACCAAACCGTAATTTTTTCGGTATACAATGGTGACTTATGGAGAACGTGTTGCTCAGCCCAATTCACGAACATAAGGGCGATTTTGGTGGTCAAGCGGCTTCAGTTCTTGCGTCAATTTGATCTTTTAAGGATGTAGGCCAACATATTTTCGAAAAATTTCCCCCAAAGACATGATGAAATGGCAAAAATTTTTAAGAAAAATTAAAAAGAGCGGAAAATAATATTGGGGTCGTTTACTGTCCCTATCGGTTTACTTTTTCAGCGTCCCTATAGGAAAACCCGTAAAGAGTGTACATCTGCTGGCGTGCGCCGATTCTTTCTTCAGACTGGATAAGGAAAACTAAGAGGAAGGGTCTGGTTGTAAACAAGGACAAGGCAAAAAATCTCCTGTCATTAAACAAACAGTTATCGCATTAGCGACCTCGCTCGCAGCGATTATAGCAGAGTTAACAGCAGCGCGCCAATTCGCCGAACTATTTCAATGTGGTCATGTATCTCATACAGCTCATAGTTCCATCGAATGCGATAATCGCCGTGGCCAACGCACAAAGGGCCGTAAAACTTTCACAGAACTTTTCTCTCGAAAACCGCAACCTCAACTCATCAGTTGATGTTATCGTCCAAGCCTCTGCACCATATAGCAGGACGGGGAAATTTAAAAGTGACTTATAGAATCTCAGACATCGCGGCATAGAGGCAGGTCCTTTTCGTGCTGTCGAAAGCAGATTTGAAATCGACGAAGAGGTGGTGTGTGTCGATTCTCCTTTCACGGGTCTTCCAAAATTTGGGGCATGGTGAATATCTTGTCGGTTGTTGATTTTCCAGGTCTGAAGCCACACTGATAAGGTCCAATTAGTTTGTTGACGGTGGCCTTTAATCTTGCAAACAATATGCTCGATAGAACCTTATACGCGATGTTAAGGAGGCTTATCTCACGGTAGTTGAAGCAGATTGTGGAGTCTCCGTTTTTGTGGATTGGGTAGAGCACACTTAAATTCCAATCGTTGGGCATGCTTTCCGACCATATTTTGCAAAGAAGCTGATGCATGCTCCTTATCAGTTCTTATTCGCCGTTTTTGAATAGCTCAGCCGGTAATCCATCGGCGCCCGCTGCTTTGTTATCCTTCAGAGGGGTAATTGCTATTCGAACTTCTTTCTGGTCGGGCAACGGAACGTCTGCTCCATCGTCTTCGATTGGGGAATCAGGTTCGCCTTCTTCTAGCGTTGTGCGTTTCCTGTCATTTAGCAGGCTGGAGAAGTGTTCCCTCCATAATTTAAGTATGCTCTGGGCATCGGTCACTAGAATACCTTTGGAAGTTCTATCAATCGTAACTGTACGTAAGAAGTTTGAAATGCCGTCCTACAGTTCCCTTATACCGAATTGTTGACGAGTGCTCTCAGAGAGCAGGAGTGCAAGCCGAGTAGAAAATCGTTCGGCTGTCGGTTGTGATTGCAGCTTCTCGACGTCGAACCTTCTTTGTGTTTGTTGGGGTGCGTTTTTTGCTGAACAGAGGCGGGTGCGAATCTTGACTGCAATAAGATAGTGCGCACGCAAATCTAAAACATTGGAGACGTGTCTTCCATCCTTCACAACATGATCGATCTGGTTGGTGGTTTTTCGATCCGGAGACAGCCAGGTAGCTTAATGAATATTCTTATGCTGGAATCTAATACTACAGATAACCATATTTCAGGCCTCGGTGAAGTCGATCAGCCGCAACCCATTTGGGGATGTTTCTTCTTGGAGGCTGAGTTTACCGACCGTCGTGCCAAGGATACCTTCTTTTAAAGTCGCAAAGCTCACATAGGTGTGCTCCAAGCACTCATAGTAGGCATCTTTGGCCACATTGTCCTTCTCTTCCGTCGGGACGTGGGCGCAGATCAGCGATATGTTGATGAACCTCGCTTTGATGCGGATTGTGGCTAGACGTTCATTCACCGCAGTGAATGATAGTACTCGGCGGCGGAGTCTCACCCACCACGAATCCCACACCAAACTTGCGCTCCGTTATATAGCCACTGTAGTAAATGCCACAAGGACCTACTCGTCACAGTCCTTGTCCCGTTCATCGCATTTCTTGGACGGCGCTGATGTCAGCCTTTATTTTTACGAGGACATCAATCAGCTTGGCAGCGGCCCCTTCCCAATTAAGGGACTGGATATACCAGCTGCAGCCCTCAAATCATAGTCCTTAAATCGTTTGCCATGGTCGTCATCTAAAGGGAGGTCGCTTTTCCGAGGCTTGTTTTTTTTCATTGGGAGTGTTTTTTTTTTACGTGGCAGGTCGCCAACCCAGCGCACAACCCTATGTAGGGGATGTTTCGCCTTCTCACTTTATCTCGCCTTCAAACGGATGTCCTTATGCTACCCAGCGGATACTTGGGCAGAGACTTGAAGTCGTGAGCTGCTTGAGCTATATGCAAAATAATCGTTTCTGGCCACTCCCCAGTGAATGGCGATCAGAGAACTTTCCTCACTTGCGTGAACTTCTACACATGACTCCATCCTCCTATTATTTTATTGTTAGTGTTTAAATTTATGCACATGGAGAGTATTGAAAAACTTATGTAGCATAAAACAAATTGTCAAAACTACTTAAATCGACTTACATAAGTTTGAAATATATTCACCCAGTGAAATCTTATTTACCAGGTTTTTCAAAAATTAAAGCGAATTTTGTATTTCTTAAGAAATTTTGGTCAAGGTCATAGTTGAAATACATATACTGCATACAAGAAGACAGTGGCTGATGATATTTATGGTACATCCAGGTATTTATTATTGTAAATTATATTTGCTTTCGGAGAATTTCGGAGAACAAAAAGAGTCTATCGGCAATCAAATGCTTAAGGGTACCTTTTCAAAGGTTGAAATTTTTAAAATTCATAACTTTTTATACTATTTATTCGAAATAAAAAACTAATGTGTGCAATATTTTGCCTCAAAGAACAAAGTACAAAAAAAAAAAATGTATCGCTGGAGAAAAAATGTATGTGTAAATTTTGGATGGATTGACCTATATATAACTATGCATATGTATTATTACAACATATAAATATTTATCAATTTAACAAGAGAAGCAATCCTGACCCACATTCTAGCAATCTGGAAGACTACTTTTTTTAACTTTTTACTTATTAAGTATTTCAATTTCTCGTTCATACTTTATGAATATAATAGGAGTTTGAAATAGTATGGTTTGTTGCCCCCCATTAATTTTGGAAAGATTACTTATATTGTATTTACATATATACTACCATAAGAATGCTACCAATAATGCATTTGCATACTTAGTAAAAGTCGATTAGATTACAATAATTAAGGTTTTTTTCATCTCCCAGTCCTTCAAACACCTGCAAAAGCTCATTCGTTCCCACTCCGTCTTCCCAAAATTTTGTATTGTTTTTTAACATTACTATGACTTTTATGTGCCACTATGTTTAAACTTATGTGGTTCATTAGAAGTAAATACATATGGGTTTCGAAATCACAAAAAGTCTAAAAATTGTCTAACAAACAAACATTGGACACACAAAGAATTGCTTCATTATTTCAGTGAGAGAGTAAAGTCATGAACAGATTGTACTTGTACTAAATGGTCAACATATGGTTCTAATGGATCGACTGCTAGATCGATTAAAATGAAAATGTTGTTTCCATTGGCAACAAAAAAGTGGGGAGCGATAAGATGGGGCGTGTAAATTAGACTTATGAAAATACATAGATGGGAAAAGTGCATATGGAATAAGAATTATTAAAACAAAAAGAACAGCGTTCATGAATATATCTCGTTATTGTGACAACTGAGTAGATTAGGGGATTACAATATAAACTTATATATTCCTCCTATGTGTTTGTATGGCTGCCCGGGGAGACAATTCAATTACTCTATTATTTAGTTGCGTGGCGGTCTTCGGTGACCAAGGAGCTTTGGCTTAACAAGAAGAAGCGATTTGGAAATAATTATACTTTGAATGCAAAGGCTTTGAATAAAAGGGTGTTATTATTAAATGCTGTTGTGAAAATATATCAAACGATGAAGTTATTCTACAACATAGTGGCGGTTATGCTCGTTCTTGGGCCTCTACCGAATCTTGCTGCTGTTTCAAAGCGTCAAAGTGGTGTGTATGGGTGTTGAAATAAAATTGCTGTGAAAAATAATATAAAAAAGAATATGAAAATAATATGAAATCAAATATTACAAATGTAATAAAATAAAAAAACAAGCCAAATCAAGTTAATATTAATAAATTAAATGTATGTAAGATAAAACCCATTAAAAATCTCAAATTAACAAAAAACAATAAAAATTTAAATCAACAACGATTCTATGGAAAGTTGAAAAATAACTACGACATGTACTTTTATTTAACCGTTATTTGCAAACAATTATCTCGCCACCTGCACCAAGAAATATTTGTATTTCACCAAGCCACTAGCGTAAGCCAAAATTATTAGTGCACGCAACTGCTGATAACCTCCGCTGTTGACACTATTTCCTCAGTCAGAGGAAGAGCGAATAGCGCGAGCTTACAGTAATAAACTACATATAAACATAAGTCAAAATAGACAATTATTAGATGCTAGTACTCACTATAAAAAGCGCTTGAATTGGGACTCTTTGTTGAAAAAAGAAATTGAATGTTGTAGGACAAATTTAAATTAAAATTTTTTGGGAAATCGATAATTTTGATTAAAATTAATAAATATTTTGGAAATTTAAAAAGGATTATTTTTAGGGGTGAAAGAACTTTTCCAGAAAACAATAAGAAAAAAAAAAAAAAATAAGGAAGGGCTAAGTTCGGGTGCAACCGAACATTTTATACTCTTGCAACTTATAAGAATCAAAGCCAGGGAAATACTTTATGGCTTAAAACGTCAACCTGAGGATCGAAATCCAAGAAATTATATATACATATATACTTTACATAAGGGGTTATATCCACTTGCAAGTTGAAATTTTTTGTTAACTTTTTTTTGGAGAGACTTTTTATTAAATTTTTACGGGGATTTTTTTAAACAATTATTTTAAATGAGCTCTTATTCCATATAAAGGGTTTTAAAATTTGAAAATTTTTTTCCCTTTACGATTTTACCTTTTAAAATTATTTTTGACCACTTTAAAAGCGAAAATTAACCCCTTTTATTCAAAGGAATTTCCCAAAAATTTTTATTGGCGTTAAAAATATTGCCGTTTTCCGTTTTTTTCCCTGTTTGCGAGATCTCCGAGAAAAAAAAACCTCCACAAAAAGGGGTGTTTTGGCGGTGAGGAAACAAATATCCCCCTTTGGAATCCAAATTATCTTGGAAAAATAAAAACTTCAAAAGGGCCCCAAATTAAAAACCTTTTTTGGGAAAATAGATAAATTTAAAAAAAAGGGTAATGAATCTAAGAAATGGTCAAAATTTTGATTTCAGACAAAATGGGGGGCTTCCCAATAAAAAAAAATTTTTTTTGTACTAAAATTTACATTTTAAAGTGATTTAAAAATAATCTGAATTTTTGTCAGAAACTTTTTTCCCTTCGATCATTACCTGAAAAAAGACCCTAAGAAGATCCTGTGAAAACTTAAAAGTCAATCGGTCGCCTTTGGAGAAATTTTCCTCACCGACTTTGAAAACATCGTTTCGAGGAAAACGCATTTAAAGTTTTGCTGCTACTCCGGGTTACGGTTCCGCCTACTTTCAAACGGTCGGAGACGTCTTTACAAATACGCTGATTACTCCGAAACTATTTAGGGGATTACTTTAAAATTTTCAAAAACAATGTTCTCGAATATTTTATATACTACTTTTTCAAAAAAAATGTAAACAAATTTAGATTTTTTTCAAAATTAAAAGTGGATATAACCCCATAACTCCTATTCTGACAAACACATAAAGTTTGGTATAAAAACGAAAACGATTATATGTAGAATATAGACGTTGGAGGAGTATCGACCAGATTTGATCTATTTTTTCCCAATACTACATACTATTAACATGTCACTTACTAAAAAACTAATCATATAGAGTAAAGCCAGTTGGATGTTCGAAAGTCCTGATATTTAAGTTATATGGGGAGTATGTCAACTTTTCGATCAAATGAATGTAGTTTAGGCACAAGGTACACTGTTATAAGTAACACATGCTGTCTTATTTTCATTGAAATAACTCACATATTGGCCCGATATATGCGGTTTCAAGTCACCCGATTTTCTTTATATTAGGTATACAGTGATCAAATTGAAAGGTGAATTTTTATTTTACAATCTTTTTGAATTTAAAACCCAAATTTTTAATTTTTGTATTTTTTAAATAAAAAAGGCGTTTTTTTGTTTTTTGGGGGAAAAAAGGATTTTTTGTGATCATTTCATCACATTTTCAACGAATATCATTCCGCAATCACCGCATTCCCCCCTTCGTGTAACTTCTGGCTATTCAACAAATTCATACGACCACTTTAGACGGGCACCGTTTCGACTCAATTGAGGAAAAAATTTCCATCCTGCTTTTAATGATTTACTGGAAAATTCGGGGGGCATAACTGTTTTTAGCAGCGGGAGGGATTACTTTTTAAGAAGATGAAATGGGCAAAATTCACCTTTCAATTTGATCACAGGTATGGGGCTATTGGGAAAAGTCCGATACATCTCTGATTTTCAATTATAAATCTCACACATTCACCAATATTTTCGATCAAAAGTCAACCATATGTACTGGGGTCCAAATATTTGGTATCAAGCGGCTTGAACAATTTTTAAAATTTTTATAAGGTGGCATACACTAAAGACATTATTCGTGCAAAGTTTTATCTCGTTATATTAATTTTTTTTCATTTGCGTACTGGAATCTGGGGAACGGGAAAAAAATAGTTAAAAAAGTCGGATTTCTTCCATTTTCACAATATGACATAAAAATCTACTAAATTTTGTCGAAATCGGTTGGTTGGAGTTATGACACTTTACTTTCGGTTAATGGCGATTTGCGGGCGTGCCAGTGGTCCAGTCACGTCCATCTACGAACTCGAACTTTTTTTTTTTACTAAGGAACCTCCACTCCAAGTTTCAACTGAGGAACCCCTCAATCTCAATTTTTATTCAAGTTACAGCTTTTCACGGACCGGGTGAACGGACGGACAGACAGAAAAAAGTTTAACCGGGTTTCAACTTTCTCGTCATCCTCATCATTTTATATTTTACATATATAACCTTATATCTATCCCAATTAGTTTTAGGTGATACGTACAACCGTTACTCTCTGTAGCAACTGGTTGCAAGATTCTTATACTCTCGGCTAAGAAAGATCAAATTTCAAAACTAAAAATTAGGCATTCTCGGTTTTGCTTTTTCAAAAATTTAATACCCCAAAACAAAAAAAAAACCGGGGGAAGTTATTTTCCTCCCAGGTTTTTTGGGAAAAAATTTTGAACAACTTTTTTTTTGGAAAAATTTTTTTATTCCCACCCCTTCCCAAAATTAATCTGAATACAAAAAGAAGTCCGATGTATGGGTCGTACCTCATGGACCAAATTTCAATCGATAGTGACTCGTTAGAAGCTCCGGAAGTTGTTACTACTTACGCAGTACGGACATGGCACCGAGTTATTACTACCTGTTCATGTCTATGGAGAATGATTTTAATAGTGAAAAATCGAATGTCGCCCCGATTTAAGGCAAAAATAATGGATTTATATTTAATTGCAGAATTTGTTTTGGCCTTAAATTATACGATTTCATATTTATTGCCTTTTTTAAACTACTTTCATAACAATATTTATAAACATACATATATTTTTTCTCTGTTCTTTATACCATAGGCAACATCGACTTGGACATTTATGATCAGGTTGATGATGCCGACTTTGTGCCGGTAAGCCCTTGTAGCATACAAAGAGCTGGTGATCCGGATCTCACCAATTATGATATCATATCTTCGTATCGCTTCGACGAGGCATATCATCAATACCAGGGAGTTCAACAAATAGTCGGTTCAACTGGTTATCAGACAGCTTATCACTTCGAAGAGTACTCCAACATGACAATCGAATCATCGCAGGCATTTCCGAAGGGTGTACCCGACGCCTTTTCATTTGAATGCACATTTCGTGTACCTGAATTTGATCCACCAAATGAGTGGTACCTCTTCGAAATCTCAAATTACAGATATGAATCACAGATGAGCGTCATTATGAATCCGCTTTATAATGCGCTCGAATTCTCTTTACCCAAATATGATGGTTCTTTGCAGACGGTCACGTTTGAGGAGTTGGAAGTAAATAGTTGCAAGAAACTTCTGATAATTATTATTTGCTAATTATATGCCCATACTTAATACAGATATTTGATCATTCATGGCATAAAGTTATGCTTGGAGTTACACAGGATGCTGTGCGCCTTTGGGTTGATTGCAAGCCCGTACCGGATCGCAGTGGCAATTTGAATACTCCACTTGATGTACGCAGTCCAATTGATTCGACCGAAGGTGCTTTTACTGTGGCACGTGACTGCAAAACGAAAAGCACAGTACCAGTAAGTAAACTCACAGCGATAATGTCAAGGTGACTTGTAAAACGTTTCAATTTACAGATTGACTTGCAATGGATGATCTTTAGTTGTGATGTTGATAAACCTAATCGTGCCACATGTGAAGACCTACCACAATATGCAAAGGCACCTAAGGGAGTTTCGGCAAAGGAGTCATTTACCACACCCCGTGCAACTGTGGTGCCGTCGCCAACACCACAGCGCCCAGATTTAACTTTTCTAACTACTACCACTTACCGCCCGACGTTTTTGTCTTCCACTCCAGTTGCGTTGCAAGGACAGGAGTTGCATGCATGCCCTGAAGTGTGTCCAAGAGGGCCACCGGGACCGCCAGGACCACAGGGACCGCCGGTGAGCTAATAATATTCCATTGCATGCAATTGCCCATTATTTATTTGTTAAAGGGACGAGTGGGTTTACCGGACCAGTCATATCCGTACGCCAATCAGATAAATGGTCGCTTAAGTAAAGGTGAAAAAGGTGAACCGGGTGATATTGGTTTGCCTGGTTTACCCGGAAGAGACGGAGAACGTGGTTGGGATGGTTTAGCAGGTGAGAAGGGCGAACCCGGCTTAACTGGGCCACCAGGACCCCCAGGTCTTCCTGGAATTGTAACAGCGGATATACGTAATACAGAAGATATACGTAATGTGACTGTGGGTTTGCCCGGGCCGAAAGGTGATATCGGATTACCGGGTTTAAATGGCCAAAAGGGAGAACGTGGTTTGCCTGGATTAGATGGTGGTATGGGGGAACGTGGGGTGCCAGGACTACCGGGTACAAAAGGAGAACCAGGTTTGCCGGGTATTGCAGGACCACAAGGACCACCAGGACCTCCCGGTGAGTCTGGTGCAATAAATAATGAAGTCCGGAATATAGAAGAACGCGAAATACGTGAGATATGCTTGGCTGTTGTAAGAGGTAACGAAAAAATATACATACTATGTTTGTTAATAATATATAAATATTAATCAATTTGCAATTAGATTATATAAGTGAAATTTCTCAAACATTAACTGGCCCACCTGGTCCACCTGGTCGACGTGGCTATGGTCGCCCTGGACCACCAGGACATCCAGGCGCACAAGGTATGCTACACTTCACCCATTAACAAAACTAATTATTACTTTCAATTTTTATCTAGGTGAGCCTGGAGTACAAGGACCATCCGGTGAACGCGGCTATCCTGGCCTACCAGGTTTGCAGGGACCACAAGGTGAGACTGGTCCCCGTGGTCCGGAGGGACAAAAAGGTGATCGCGGTGAAGATGGAGTTGGTCATCCCGGACCAATGGGTTACCTGGTCCACAGGGTCCCGAAGGTCGTTGTGTGGATGGTCTACCCGGTAGACCTGGTGAACCTGGTGTTGTTGGTGCACCTGGCGAACCTGGAGCACATGGTTCCCCTGGCCAGCCTGGAGTTTGTCCCGATTGTAATGCCTATCAAGCAGCTTATACATATCCTCTACTACTGGCACAGCAACAACAAAATAATAAAGGTCCTCCGAATTACTACAATAAGGGGCCATCCAATTACTACAATAAAGGTTAAAGTTAATAGTTGTTCATTGAATTTTTAACATGCTTCTTTTACATAAAAATTTTAAAAAATTAAATAAAAAAGAACAACAAACAGAATATTTGTAGGAATCAGTTTCTTTGTATTCTATACAATACCATATCTATTTTTTTTTATAGGATTTCGAGTTTTGTGTATTAGATTTCTGTATATATGTATGTGCCATATATTAATTTTTTGTAGATTGTGCGGTATGATGAGTTTCGGTTTGCGGTAATCGCTTATAGCTCAAACCTGAACAGCGAGCATGGAGCTCTTGTATGCAGTATTTAGTTTTCAGGGGTCGCCAATGGAAAAAATAACTGACAAAACTTATAAAGTCTTCGAACGATGGAAGGACATCATTGCTTTCAAGATCTTTCCGATATTTTGCTCAGAGAAGGGAACTATCGCATTTTAAAAAGAAACAGTTGGTTTTCCGAGTAACCAGACCCTTTATGGAAAGAATTTCATAACCGAAGAAAATATGATTTTATTCTGTTAAGATATAACATCCGTAAAAAAATTTAGTTTATAAAAAACTCAAGTCAGTCCTTTTCTTGTTTTCGAAAGCGACTCCATAAATACGTATACATCGTACCCGCTTTCTTTACAAAGAAGAAATCTATTCGAATAAACTGCTTCATTGTATTATATTAAATTTTCTATTTTTTTTTTTCTTTCTAACATATTTTAAGGATTCGATTGGGATAATGTAAGAACTTGATGGAGACGATTTTTCATTAGTCATATATTCGGGTGTGTTCTGGTTACAATATTGTCGACTGTCGTAGTTCGTGCTTTGTCTTCAGTAGAGCATATAAAGGCTGTAATCAAGTGGACAAGCGTGTCTCTTGTGAAACAATATGCGTAGAAGAGCAGATTAAAAAGTGCTCGCTTATGCAAGGTTCCAATAAAATAATCTCAAAATAAGCTGTGGCAATATATGTATAAATATATTTTCGTACTTTAAAATAATCGTTAATTATGTCGACTCTTTGTTTTATAGAAAGTTTGCCACATACTTAATAGATTCTATCGGGTTTGTGCGTTTTTATAATTCTTTTTGTTGTTTTATTCTCAACGCTGCATATCATACAGGTTGTTGTTGTTAACTGCTATTTTTTCATTTTTTTTTTTTTAAATTTTACCACACTTAATATTGTGAGAGTTGGCACATTTACAGATTTGCGCTATTTCTATAAAAAGGCGAAAACATTCGAGGAGAAATTTAGTTTTATCTACAAAGCGTAAAGATGAAGCAGTCCAGCAGCAAATTGTTTGGTAGGATTTAAAAAAATATGGATTTTGAGTTCTTGATTAATTTAGAATCTTTGGAAAATATTTGCAGCGTTTTTTCTTCTCAGCGCTTTTGTTGCGCTCGTGAGCGCACTGCCTTATCGACACTTGATTACACATGACCCCGCTGACTTGTCGCTAGTGCCAAAAGAAACTATTGTTGCAACCCAATTACATGTAACACCCAATGCTGATCGAATTGGGGCTTATGAATATAAGGAAGTACCGTTAATATCACGTAAGCGTGCTAAAGAAATTGCATCGGCTGACGAGGAGAAATTGGATGGCGAAAAAGTCAAAGGAAACATACAAGAAGTGGCGGTGTCGAATGAGAAGGCAGCAGTAGAGCATGCTAATGACCGCGAATTAATTAATAACATTGCAGATATCGAGGAGAATATACAAAATGTTACTGAAAGTGCTGTGGTGAGTGCGATAGCTACATAATTTAAATCATAGCAGTAACTTAGGTATGCATTACACTGACCTGATGTAATCATTAATTTTAATATTTTTGTAATGCATTTTCCATATATAATGTTATTTATCATAACCAGCACTTATTTAACTTTACACTCATTATTTTTTTACTCTTAGTTAAAACCACAAAAACTCAAGCCTCTCGCCGTAGATAGCGGAAATCCTATTTACATAACCATACCGATATATGTGAATTCATCGCCTGGTCTGCCAGTGACACTATCGATTGGTGGTCAGCAGATCCCGTATAAAGCGAATAGTAACGGTTTAAAGGGCGCTTTGAAGAGAGACGTTTCGCCAACATCGCTTTACAATAAGTTACCATAGCGAAGAAATAAAATTATTAGATATAATTAAAAAATTTTGTTGAAACTACTTTTATTTCTACCACAGGGTTTTTAATTACGTTTAAAGGCTGTTAGTCACAAACTCTGTGAGTTTCATTGGTAATTTACTGAATGGGAATGACGGTATCTTTAGCGCTGTTAAATCTTATATACTGCCACGAGAAAAATAATGCTTTGAATAAGAGTTTTTAAGTTGAAGAAGACATGAAAGGAAGATAGAAGATTTACTAGAAACCGCGACTAAACTACAAGTCGTTTCGACGATAATTCTATCCGTTGAAATTTCCAGCAATTTCTGCTACATAGATAACCGGCTTTATTTCGAGAGAATTGTCTATTAAACTCAAGCCCGAAATGATTAAATGGCAGCACAATTTATTGATATGATTTGCCCAGCGAAAGTTTTGTCCCACTTGAAGTTCTGCTTTTGCGTACTGTATGACTGGAGCCAATTGGCGTTAAAAAGATGGAACATAAAAGAAAAATTTGAATATAGTACTCACTATTGATGGTAACGTTTGCTTCAATTTTAGTTATTGCACTGAAGCTATAATTTCCCTCAGAATGATTTTGATCGGTGAGTTCGTATGACAGTTTAAGTTATAGTGGTTTAAAAACGACGGTTCCAACAAATGATCAGCTTATTCACGAGAAAAGAAGGTGTGTACAGATCGACATCTCAAAAAGTGAGGGACTAGTTTACGTATATCACATTGGCTGCTAAGTGGTTTTGATGAAATCCTACACCGAGTACCAACCACATATTTTTTAGCATAAAACCTGCAAAAATCGCCATTGTACCTTGAAAATTAAATATAATTTTTTTGCATATATCAAAATTGCCAAAAAAAAACTCTGAAAGCATTATTAAATTCATTTCGCGTCGCACAAAAGTTAATATTGAATGCCTAACAAACCTTATTGAACGATTTCTTGCGATGTGACACCTCAAGAATTTTCATGTGTCGAACGAAAAGAAGTGACATGGCAGCCAATGTGATATATAGACGGCTAAAACGACTCAGCTATGTATATTATATATAGTATTTATATTGAAGTTATATTTGTAAATGTATATAAGTATACATTATTGGGTCTCTAATGTTTCTTCGGGATGTTGTCAACTTCGTGAGAAACTTATATATGTACGAGTATGCATATTCTCAACCACAGGAAACAATTGCTATTGCCCCCAAAATTATGATTAAAGTAAGGAATCGTAGAAAAAATATATAAGTAAAATTTTAAATTTTCATACATATGACTCAAGCAGCTCACGACTTCCGGTCTTTGACCAAGTATCCTCTGGGTAGCCTAAGAACATCCGTTTGAAGGCGAGCTAAAGTGAGAAGGCGAAACACCCCTGCATAGGGTTGTGCGCTGGGTTTGGGACCCGCCACGTAAAAAAACACCCCCAATGAAAGACAACAACAAGCCTCGGATGAGTGACCCCCCTTTTGATGACGACCATGGCAAACGAAATAAGGACTATGATTTGAGGGCATGCACCTGGAATGTCCGGTCCCTTAATTGGGAAGGTGCCGCTGCCCCGCTGGTAGATGTCCTCGTAAAGATAAAGGCTGACATCACCGCCATCCAAGAAATGCGATGGACGGGACAAGGACAGAGACGAGTAGGTCCTTGTGACATTTACTACAGTGGCCATATAAAGGAGCGCAAGTTTGGTGTTGGATTCGTGGTGGGAGAGAGACTCCGTCGCCGAGTACTATCATTCACTCCGGAGAATGAACGTCTAGCCACAATCCGCATCAAAGCGAGGTTCTTCAACATATCGCTGATTTGCGCCCACGCCCCGACGGAAGAGAAGGACGATGTGACCAAAGATGCCTTTTTTGAGTGCTTGGAGCGCACTTATGAGAGATGCCCCCGCCACGATGTCAAAATCGTGCTTGGCGACTTCAATGCCAGGGTGGGCAAAGAAGGTATCTTTGGCACTACGGTCGGTAAATTCAGCCTCCACGCGGAAACATCCCCAAATGGGCGGCTGATCGACTTCGCAGGGGCCCGAAATATGGTTATCTGTAGCACTAGATTCCAGCATAAGAAGATACATCAAGCTACCTGGCTGTCTCCAGATCGAAAAACCACCAACCAGATCGATCATGTTGTGATAGACGGAAGACACGTCTCCAGTGTTTTAGATGTGCGTGCGCTCCGAGGTCCTAACATCGACTCGGACCACTATATTGTTGCAGCCAAAATACGCACCCGCCTCTGTGCAGCAAAAAACGCACGCCAACAAACACAAGGATGGTTCGACGTCGAGAAGCTGCAATCACAACAGACAGCCGAACGTTTTTCTACTCGGCTTGCACTCCTGCTCTCTGAGAGCACTCGTCAACAACTCGGTATAAGGGAACTGTGGGACGGCATTTCAAACTCCTTACGTACAGCTGCAACCGAAACCATTGGTTTCCGGAAAGTGCAGAAGAACAGCTGGTACGACGAGGAGTGCCGTGTCGCAGCGGAGAGAAAACAGGCTGCCTACCTCGCAACGTTACGATCGACCACAACACGTGCGGGATGGGATAGATACCGAGAGTTGAAGAGGGAAGCGAGACGCATTTGTAGACAGAAAAAGAAAGAGGCCGAAATGCGTGAGTACGAAGAGCTTGATAAGCTGGCCGACAGGGGTAATGCTCGAAAATTCTACGAAAAGATGCGGCGGCTTACAGAAGGTTTCAAGACCGGAGCATACTCTTGTAGAACCCGCAAAGGTGATCTAGTTACCGATGCCCAGAGCATACTTAAATTATGGAGGGAACACTTCTCCAGCCTGCTGAATGGCAGTGAACGCACAACACCAGGAGAAAGCGAACCCGATACCCCAATCGATGACGATGGAGCAGACGTTCCATTGCCCGACCATGAAGAAGTTCGAATAGCAATTGCCCGCCTGAAAAACAACAAAGCGGCAGGGGCCGATGGATTGCCGGCCGAGCTATTCAAACACGGCGGCGAAGAGCTGATAAGGTGCATGCATCAGCTTCTTTGCAAAATATGGTCGGACGAAAGTATGCCCAACGATTGGAATTTAAGTGTGCTATGCCCAATCCACAAAAAAGGAGACCCCACAATCTGCGCCAACTACCGTGGGATTAGCCTCCTCAATATCGCATATAAGGTTCTGTCGAGCGTATTGTGTGAAAGATTAAAGCCCACCGTCAACAAACTGATTGGACCTTATCAGTGTGGCTTTAGACCTGGTAAATCAACAACCGACCAGATATTCACGATGCGCCAAATCTTGGAAAAGACCCGTGAAAGGAGAATCGACACACACCACTTCTTCGTCGATTTCAAAGCTGCTTTCGACAGCACGAAAAGGAGCTGCCTTTATGCCGCGATGTCTGAATTTGGTATCCCCGCAAAACTAATACGGCTGTGTAAACTGACGTTGAGCAACACAAAAAGCTCCGTCAGAATCGGGAAGGACCTCTCCGAGCCGTTCGATACCAAACGAGGTTTCAGACAAGGCGATTCCCTATCGTGCGACTTTTTCAACCTGCTTCTGGAGAAAATAGTTCGAGCTGCAGAACTTAACAGAGAGGGTACTATCTTTTATAAGAGTGTACAACTGCTGGCGTATGCCGATGATATTGATATCATCGGCCTCAACACCCGCGCCGTTAGTTCTGCTTTCTCCAGACTGGACAAGGAAGCAAAAGAAATGGGTCTGGCAGTGAACGAGGGCAAGACGAAATATCTCCTGTCATCAAACAAACAGTCGTCGCACTCGCGACTTGGCACTCACGTCACTGTTGACAGTCATAACTTTGAAGTTGTAGATAATTTCGTCTATCTTGGAACCAGCGTAAACACCACCAACAATGTCAGCCTAGAAATCCAACGCAGGATAACTCTTGCCAACAGGTGCTACTTCGGACTAAGTAGGCAATTGAGAAGCAAAGTCCTCTCTCGACAAACAAAAACCAAACTCTATAAGTCTCTCATAATTCCCGTCCTCCTATATGGTGCAGAGGCTTGGACGATGACAACAACCGATGAGTTGACGTTGCGAGTTTTCGAGAGAAAGGTTCTGCGAAAGATTTATGGTCCTTTGCGCGTTGGCCACGGCGAATATCGCATTCGATGGAACGATGAGCTGTACGAGATATACGACGACATTGACATAGTTCAGCGAATTAAAAGACAGCGGCTACGCTGGCTAGGTCATGTTGTCCGGATGGATGAAAACACTCCAGCTCTGAAAGTATTCGACGCAGTACCCGCCGCGGGAAGCAGAGGAAGAGGAAGACCTCCACTCCGTTGGAAGGACCAAGTAGAGAAGGACCTGGCCTCGCTTGGAATATCCAATTGGCGCCACGTAGCGAAGAGAAGAAACGACTGGCGCGCTGTTGTTGACTCGGCTATAATCGCGTAAGCGGTGTCTACGCCAGTAAAGAAGAAGAAGAAATTTAATTGTGGAATTCTCGCAGTTCATATAAAATCATCTGTGAGAGAAGATCAGGTTAAAGCAACTTATTTTTTCTTATAGACCATAATCAGGTCCCAAATTTAAATGAATGGATACAGACTTTGAAGTCAGAAAAACTCTTATAGATGGATGTCATGTATCGACAACAAAAGTCAGTGCTTAGGTAATTTTTCCTTATCTCGTCGTACAACTAGGTAACCTTTTCCCAAGGTGAATGATAATTATGTTACTATTTCATTTCACCAATATAGGAAAGACAGTGATGTGAAGTCAATTGATTAAAGTAGGTAACTAATATTCAATAGACGAATAAAAATAAAACGTTTGGAACTGAGATTAAAAGTAAAAAATCCACAATGCGCTATCCGTTTTCCGAATGCTTTTCTAATATGTGCAATGACAACAGTTTCAGGTTTTTAAAGTTTTACCCTTGATATTCTTTCTATGAAATGAGAAGTATTTCCAACTAAAGTTTTTTACTACATTTTTATTCCCATAAACTTCTCTATTAAAAACTTTCTTTTCACTGCGCGTCCATCCTCACCACCATTATCTTCATCATCTTCTTCATAATCGTCTTCTTCTTCCTCCTCGTCATCATCATCGCCATTGTTTCCTTCCTCCGCTTCCACATTTCCTCCACCGATTTTTGTGGCGCCACTTAAAGCTGCTTCCAGTTCCTCCTCAACTTCTTCATCCTCATTTTCCTCTTCTTCATAATCATAATCAGCTTGCCTATAGCTTGCAGCACTCCTTACTTCATCAACACGTGTGTTCAGATACTTTTGTGGCGCATGGGCATTTGGGACTGGGCGTCCAATACTGGCGGCTTTTACGCTTTGCGTGAACCAAGTGCACCAGATCAACACTATAATTCGAAAAAAAAATATGGAAAATGTTAAAAGGGTTTTATATAAGTATGTGTTTTATATAAGTACGTGTACACTATTTTTTTCAAACTTACAACCTAAACAAAAGCAGCCAGCCGTTGTTGCTTCCCTCAATTGCATTTCCTCGGTTTGTCTTCCACTTGACGTTTGCCACCACTTATGTGTCATCATTGTCTTTTTATACACCCATCGAAGAATGATGTAATTATAGTTTTGAATGCAACCGAATTTACATTTTACTAGCTGCATAGAACTTGTTTTCGACTGCTTGGTCGATATGATTTCTTTCTCGGTTTTTTTTGTTTGGGAAAGTGAAAGTGCGTAGCGGTTGCATTGCCTCGTTTTGACATCGGAAAACTTTTGGTTTCAAGTAGCTAGAGAAATTAAGCATATTTTATTATTAAAAATTTTATATATATCTTTATCTGTGTTCTCTTCTTAGTAAACAATACTTGAATAATGCACAGCGGCTTTTATCACAGAATTTTTTTATCACGATTTCCTCTTAAGCTGCAGTAGCGCACTACACTTATTCTGTGTTTCCTTTCGATAATTGATCTAAATGAACTCTGTTGGGTCCAGCATTCAAAAGAATTTAAAAATGCAGTGCTGAGTCAAGCCCAAAGTCACAAAATGTTCGATTTAGTATTACTTCTTGGATTTGGTTATGCGTTCCTTGTTATCTTCAGTCATTTTTATCATCAGGCTTTATTAGAACTTTTTCTTAGTTACAAAAACCGACGCACTTGCGTCTTGGTTTTAAGATAGCGCATGAGTTACCTCTCTAAAGACAGATATTAGTATCGCAAACTAGTGAAGCTGTTGATATACAAGGAGCGTTCCAAAGTAAAAAGGACTTAAAAAAAGAGAACAAATGGTTTCTTCGGCAAAATCAATTTATTTCATTCAAAATAATCTCCTTCTGCTCCGATACAGCTTTTTGCATGGTCCAAAAGCATTTCGAATGAGTGTTTTAGCTCGTTGGCCGGTATGGCCATGTATGTTCGGTATATTCATGGTATGTATAATCGGTTACAAGCGTTCTTCGAATGTTGGATTTCGAGCAATTTTTGGTCGTCAGTCAATTTGTGCGGAACAAACCGTGCGCACACCTTTCGTAAGCCCAAATGTTCGGTCAAAATGCGATAAATCGTGGTTTTGGAGATGTTAAATTTTATTTCCATGAATTTCAATGATGATTTCGACTGATTTTTGAAGAATTCACGCGCAGTTTCGATGGAATTTCCAGTGTTCACCACTCATGTACTCTGCTACGGGAGGACTATCATCGCCATAAACTTATTTCATCAATTGCAACGATTCGGTAAAAGTTTTACCAATTTTTAAACAAACTTTAATGTTGGCTCTTTGTTCGAAGCTCGTTTTCGTACGGATAACACAAACATACCGACACTTAAAACACAATAACTTCATTTCCAATCGATGAAATGTCATGAAATTCTCACTGGAAAATCGATAAAGATAGCAGGTTCGAATGCAACAGTCGACATATAGCTGGCGCCACCAGGAGGCGCTAGATTCAAAAAGATTCTTGTTGACTCTGGAACGCTTCTTGTATTCGTCGCTTTTTAACACAGCTGTAGTCTGGCGTGGCTCTTAATTCACTTTTTTCGTACTCTCTTCGATGTGTTGGTCGATGTATGATGGAAATTTTAAGAGAAAAGGTTAGTTTTGGTATTTGCTCTTACTATTACTAATTGAAAGTGGCAACTCCAAAACTTTTTAAAAGTTCTTTTAAAAGCTACGGAGGGTTCTTTTCTGTTTTCGAACTTTGTGAAAATCGAAATCGGTAGATGGCTCCATAGATAAGACATTTTTATTAATATTCAAAGTAAATCGTCTGTGAATTCTAAAATTAACACACTCCGATAATTTTGACATTTATGAAATTTCTTATCTGTGATAATTAACTTCTCTGCAGGAATCAATTTCGAAATTTTTTCGAGTTGAAACTAATATAAATATTCTTACAGTCGGCCTGAACAAAAATATAACTTCGGATCCATTCGTTGTTGTTGTTGTAACGATGATTACGTGCATGAAAGAAAAGAGTTGGGTCGCGTTTTTTTCTTAAATCTCCTTGTCTACATTTTTTTAAATATATTTCAGTGGAACAACAAGCGATGAGAATTGGAATAAAGGAATCGGAAGGCTACGCATATTGGCAAAATAAAACATCTAATTTTACGAACAACTTTTTTTTTATTATTTTCCTAAAAAACTATGCAATAAATAAATACATACAACTACATGTCTAATGAAACCCATTCAAACTGCGACAATCAAGCCGCGCTTGCAGCTGTTACCGCCGCCGTTGCTGGTTTTTCTTCTGTAACCATGTCCGGAAGAGGAGCTGGTTTCGTTTCACCCACTACATTTTCTACTTCCGCGGGTGTCTCAGCTGGTTTCGGTTCCTGAGTTGGTTGCTTATTGACCAATTCGGGTTCCTTCAGAATCTCTTCAACACCAGCAATAATCTCTTCTTCCTCGGGCGTAAAAATACCATCCGGCTTGATAGTGGTTGCCGCAACACCAGCAGCCTCATCCTCATCATCATCATCATCGCCAATCACATTCTCTATGGTCTGCTGTATGAAATGTTCGAAGAGCTGGAAGTACTGCAGCGCATTGGTGGCCACTTGCTCGGTGGGCAGTGTGGTCACTTTCTTCAATGCATCGCGTATGAGTATGAGTACTGAAGTGTTCCGTGAGGGTGCGTTAGGCGCAGCAGCCACGGTAGGTGCGTTAGCCTCAGCGCTGTGTTCGGGTTCCTTCTCGATTGCCTCGGTCACGCCATTTGTGGCCGGCGCTGGTAAAGGTTCTGGTACTGCGGCGCTTTCCCCATGCATTGCTGACTCAGATTGCCCACCCTCTGCGGCCTGTGTATCACGACGACGCCGGCGTGTGCTGTCATCATCACCATCATCATCGGCATCATCCTCATCGCTGTCTTCTTGCGAATCGTCGGGAATTTGTTGTTGCTGCTGTTGTGCGAAATTTTGAGCTTGTATATCATCTTCCTCCTCAGATTCGTCTTCATCAGAGTATGCTTGACGGGCGACGCGCAACGCGTGCACATTTTCGTTGGCTGGTGTCAAGGCGCGTGCGCCTGCGCTGCGAGGACCACCATTTATGGCGGCGGCGTCAGTGGCGCCGAAGCACACGTAAAATACCGCTAGTAAAACTGAAAGCGACAAAATTGTTGAAAAATACAAAATTTTAATTGAAACACTAAAAATGTAAGTCTTCTATATTAGTACATATGTTTTTATATTTTTTTTATTTTTATTATTTGCTATTAATTTGGTGAAACCCACCGGCACAGCAGTTAAAGACACGGACACCCATTTCGTATTTTACTTTCTCAGTCTGCAGTTTGCGCGATCTTTATGAGCGAATTCAGCGCAACGCCGCCGTCTTTTATATACCCAGCTATGTTTGGATATTTAGCGGATATATGTACATATAACCACATTCACAGTTATATATTCACATACATACACCAGTTTGTATATACGTATACGAAAAATAGTACTAGCAGTTGTTGGCATATGTAAAAATGAAAGTAAAAACCAAAATCAATTTCGCCGCTCAACAATGACAATAATGGTGACGTGTTGGCGGCGTCTCAGTGCGCGTTTGCCGCAGGAAAAAATGCTGCTCGCAATGCTCTCGATCAGCATCTTTCAAATTGCTGAATGTGTTTTATGCTCGAGTTGTTTGGCTCAGAGCGCCGCAGCTCATCTTGAAATTTCGAACCTACATTTTAAGGTTTTGGTTTTGTATTTGTTGTGTTAATCTGTTTTCAAAAGAAAGCGAAATTATTTGCATTTCTGATTTTCGTTTTTTTGTTTATTTAAATTTGCTTTTAGTATTTCGTTTTAAATAATCGACTTAAAATTGGCATATTGATTTTTGGTATTGACACCTTAGTTGTTGACTCAGTGTTGTTGTACTCGTATTTAAGTCACTATGATTTGTTACGTATTCGTTTGCACTAAGAAAGAAATAGCAAATTTTACTATTGGCGTAAAATGCCTGTATATATTATACTCATACTATGTACATAGTATGTATGTATAGTCACATGGAAGTTGTCCAACGGTTGTAAATACAATACCTGCTCTTACATAATGCATAAAGTCTGAATAATGCCAACGTTTATCTTTTAAAAAATCATCAAGTGACCTTAGCGAGATACTGAACTGAACTTGAAGTAAAGTGAAAGACATCTGGAGGCCTTAAACAAGTCAAAACTTGCTTTAGTTCAGAAAATCCTTAAAAGCATTTGATTTTGATAGGTCAGTTTGTATGGTAACTATATACGCTAGAGCGGCTCCTTGAACAATAATTCATGCCAAGTCTTCAGCAGATATCTCTTAAAATGAGAAAACTTTCCATACAAGAAGTTTATCCCGTTCGTTCAATTTGTAAGGCACACATATACTACTGTGCTCAAAAAATAAGGTGACATTGTATTTATTTTGAAAATTCTTTATTTATTCTTCCAAATCATTTTCATCCCCTTCAAAGTAATCCCCTCCCGATGCAATGCACTTATGCCAACGGATTTTCCATTCTTCGAAACACTGGTTGTAGTCAATTTCCGGGATGGCTTTCAGTTCCGTCTTCGCCGTGGCTTGAATCTCCTCTATCGTATAAAAACGGTGTCCCCGGAGCGGTCTTTTGAGCTTGGTGAACAGCCAAAAGTCGCACGACGCCAGATCAGGTGAATACGTTGGTTGCGGAATGATATGAAATGAGTTTTTGGCGAAATGATCACGAAGTAAAAACCAAGAATTGTTTGCGTTACACTAACAACGATAGCGTTCAAACAATATTCTTTGTTGACTGTTTGGAGGGAATTCATAATGCACAACACCATGATAATCGAAGAAAACAGTCAAAAAGACCTTGATTTTTGAGCGACTTTGGTGCGATTTTTGTGGTACGATATTCGCTCGATTGATCGGTTGTTTCGGGGTCGTAAGCATAGATCCAAGTCTCATCGCCAGTTATGTATAATGCATTTCATGACTCCCTGGTAGTCGCAAAGCATCGTTTCACACACTTCAACGCGACGCCTTTTTTTCAAAAAATTCAATGTTTTTGGTGGCAGTCGAGATTTGACGAGCTTGAGGCCCAAAACATCCTTCAAAATGGTATTGGCTGAGCCTTTCGATATGCCAACTTCATCAGCAAGGTCTCTAATTGTTAATCGACGGTTGTTCAACACCAAATCTTTGATTTGTTGAACATGAGCTTCGTCGGTTGAGGTTGATGGTCGCCCTGGACGCTCTTCGTCTTGGACACGTTCACGGCTGGCTTTGAACTCACTATGCACTTGTAAACATTTTTTTAGACATAGCCTTATCACTAAAGGCTTTCTGCACCATCCTCAATGTATCCGCAGCAGAAAATTAATTCCGTAAACAAAATTTAATGCAAATTCTTTGCTCAACAAATTTCGATATCGCAAAAAACGAAAAATTTACTTTTAGCAGCTCACAAAACGACACGTATCTCAAACACTAATGAATATTTTGACATGAAATTTGACATAAATGTGACACACAGTACTACCAACCTAAAAAAAAATAATTCTCTAAATCTTTCGACGCGCGCAGTTTAAATTCCAATGTCACACCTTTTTTTTTGGCACAGTAGTATACAATAGTAGTCCGGTATCGGTAGCGGTTCCCATAAATGAGCTACTTTTTGAGAAGAAAGGTGAAAAGGCGAAATTGTAGTTCATTATCTGAAAATCTAAGGTCGTACTCGCGTATACACAGATAGGTGGAACAGGCTAAATAAATTCAGAAAGTCATGCTGATAATTTATATGTACATTTCATAGAGCCTCCGACGTTTCCTTCTAAGAGTTACAAACTTCGTGGCAAATAATAAATAATGGTCGTAGATATAAAATTATAAATAAAACCGTAAAAAATAATATGATTCGCATTCCCTTTGACAGCGCTAATACTGAACAACCGTAATATTGACATTTAGTCAGTTTTTATAAAATTAATTTAATCAAAGAGAAAAAAACGGATGGCTTTTAAGTTTTCTTTCGAAAGAGCTCCCTTGTATAAGTGACTAAAGAAGACCATAACTCTATTGTTTGAGTCAACACATTCGTATTCGAAATTAAAGATGTCGAAGTAAGGGTTATATTCCTGCACAATTTTCTTATCCTTCTCTATGTGACCTTTCTCTCTCTCTCTCTCTTAATATGTTTTCGAATCGTTTAGCAAAGCCAAGAAAGCTTGCAAGAGCAAAGTCACTAAGTATTAAGTATTTCCAAATCAATCGGATATAGTAAGTTTAATAATCGAACCAACTGATTTACTCTTTGGGGGATAATACATACGTAAGTAATGAAGCTGAATAGCTTGACAACAAGGGGTAATATACAGAACAATCTCAGATCAGATCACAATTTCTCAAAAACTGTATTAATCTTATCGTTCAAACGATAGGCACATAGGGAATAGGAACAACTAATGCTGAATGTTTGGGGAAATAAAACTTTTATCATATTTATATGAATATTTAATCTAAATTCGTTTGAATTGAATCTTAAGATATTTTTAGTATCTGTTATGCAATTAAAAATAGTAATGATATTCCAGCAAAAATCTGTCCACACGCTTTAAACCAGAAGTTCTTTTAAGAATTATTTTATGTTAATTAGCTCTTCATTGTGGCGAGTTCGTTTCTGTCAGGGCTTAGCGCTCCTTAAGTACTTGCTTTACATCAGCGTTATATTTTTTCATTTCAATTTAATAGCTTTTCAACAACTTTCTTCAAGTTCAAAAGATTGACTATGCCAAACTTTCTTCTTTGCCACTTAAAAGCAACGTCATTGCTTATTGGTTTTATGGATCAATTTGAATATTCATTTCATTTCGTTTTTCTTACCATCGTCTTCTGTGTGCATTCGCTGCCTAACACACAATAACACACATTGATTGGGCGCTTAGTGACAGAAGGTGCATTAACCTTCCACAAAAAATAATAAAAATAAAAGAAAACATAAAAAGGCAGATAATAATAATAATAAAGTTAGACCAAAACAAAACATAAAATTTAGCCAAAATAGAGGCGCGAGCATCACAACACTAGTTGCCATTCGACAAGATCGAAAAGATCGTTTGAGTTTATGCATAATTAATGATCATGAGCGGCGTTAAGATGATGCTGGAATTGCAATCTTTCATTGTAGGTAAAGCTTAATAGGAATAACACAAAAACAAAAATAAATAACTTGTTGAAAGTTGTAGAGAAGAGTATTATGAGCCTTTGGGGAGAGCGGGTTTAAAAGCGCAGAGGAAAGTTTGGCTGATCTACAAAAAGAAAACTATTTACGTGTGTGTGTATGTTTACGTATTTCTATACAGGCTCATTAAAGTTACATTGTTGCAATGAAAAAGTTGACAGGTAATGCTTAAGGGCATATGACGATTGTTTGCTTTTGGAAGAAATGGTTTATCTGTTCTGCATTACATATACATCTACAAAAAAGTAACCGGAAATTGTAATTGAAACGACTTAATATTTTATCATTTATAAATAATTATTTAGTACCCTGCAAAGTAATCTCCCCCAGTTGTAATGCACTTATGCCAACGCGTTTTCTAGTCTCCTAAACACTTCTGCACTTCTGCACTTTGCATTCAGCTCCTTCAGCGAACATCATTTTATTCTTATATCGACTGAAAATGGATTCCACGGAGCGGCAATTTCAGTTTGATGAATATGGTAGTTGATCGATAATTTCCATTGCATTTTTGTCTTTTAATTCGTTCGCAATCGTACTATTTTTGAAAAAAAATAATTCAGCTTTATCGGGATGAGTCGAGTAAGTACGCATTTCATGCCTAAAATATCCACAAAAATTATTTGAATGGATATCGGCTTCTTTCCATCTCTCTAACACTTACCTGACGATTTTCTTAATATTTTTTCGAAGGTCGTCCAGAACAAGGCAAGTCTTCAACAATCTCTCAACCATTCTTGAAGGGCTTTGTACCGTAACCGTGTGTTTTTGATAAAACTAAATGACTTAATTTTGTGTATTCTAAATTTCATCTAAAAACAAACATCGGTTTGCTGGGATGGAGGCGAAAGTGCTTTTCGACTATTTCGAGATAGGGCAACAGTTCTGTTACAAGCAAATAGGCATTCAGCTCTAATATACATACATGTAATATGTACAAACTCCAGTTTTACGTGAAATTCTCGTGTAAATTTAGTGTATCAGACATTTCGGATTCGCCACTGTTCTGTTCGCTATTGAGCTCTTTTCTACTTAAAAAGTTGCAAATAAGAGAAAGTCCAAAAATATCCAATTAAATTTAATATTAATATTACCTCGTTGGAGCGATTTAGCTATTTACAATTCTAATACTATTTAATTATGCCATTATATGTAATTTAGAGCAGAGTAGTTCGGTTTCCTAAAGAAGTGTACTACTGTGGGCAAAAAATAGTAATAGACTTTTTAATTTATACTTCACGTGAAAAATCATTAATTTTTCTCTAAGTTGGTATGTCCATCGCTGACCCCAAAACAAAATAAAAGTTAGTAGCGATTTTTATGATGCCTGAATTTATTCAACAAAGAAGTTTCAATAAATTTTGTATGCGGAATAAAATTTCTGGTGCTGAAACGTTCAGCATACCTTTGGATTTTTTGATTGGTATCAAGTATTCAAAAATTATGGAGAACGCGTTGAAGACTAATCACTTCCAGGACGGCCATGAAGATCAACTGATGATCAACACGTCAATAAAATGAAGGAATTGGTGCTCGAGAATCGACGATCGGAAGATCAGTATGAACCATTTTAAAAGAGCCCTTGTGTCTAAGAAAATTGTAAGCACGTTTTTCTAAAAACTGTGGAACAATGCTAACTGACCATCATGATGTCATGAATCATGTTATTATTGGGATCTATGCTTACGACCCGGAAACATACGATCAATCGGCCGAAAATCGTGGAAAAGGTGAGCCGAAGCTGAAAAAAACATGTCAAAGCAAGTCAAAAATTAAGGTTATGGTCAGTTTTCTTTGATTATCGAGGTGTGGTGCTCCCCGAATTCCTTCCGACCGGCAAAAACTGTCAACAAGGAATACTATTTGCGCGTTATGCGTCCTTTGTGCGAAGTTATTCGTAACAAGAGGCCAAAATAATGGACCGACAACTTTTTTTGTTTTTATCACGGTAGTGCACCGTCGTATACTATATTGATTTTTCATGACTTTTTCGCCAAATATTCAGCCAATATCATGCCATAACAACCGTGTTCGTCTGATTTAGTGAGAATTCTGGCTATTCAGCAAATTCACCAGGGAAACCATTTTGAGTCATTGGAATACATCTCACGTGAATCGCAATGCGCATTGAAGTCTATTCCGGAAATTGACTTTGACAACTCCTTAGGCGATTGAAAAAAATAACGTTGGCACAAATGTATTGGGGACACGGGGGGACGACATTAATTTTGAAGAATTAATTAAACATTTTAAAATTATGAACAAAGTCTTACTATTTTTTGTTCATAGCAGTATATTCGTCAACAGGAATTTTCAACAGCTCTATGGTTAAGATCCGACCGAATTTAAACAATCAGCTTTGTTTAAGCTTTAACCCATATGTTCAATTTGATTTTTTTTTTTTTCAAACAACTTTTTACACAATATTTGGAAGCAGAGATTAAATAGTGCTTAGGTACTTCAAATCTATACAGCCAATGTCTCAACATTTTTCTATGGTGCGAGCATTTGAAATCAGGATTGATTGGAGGAGCTCCTATGTCTATCCTCCAAATTTTTTTCTTGCATAAAATTAAACAAACTTATATTTCTCTTACATTATTTATTATACAGATGACATAAAATACGATTGCGACAAAAGATAAAAATTTTAAAATTAATTCACTTTAACGCCGCGTAGAAGATGACGATGTTGAAGACGACGATGTTGTGGACGTTGCACTTATAGTAACACCAGGTGCCCCTTGCGCCCCCTGCGGTCCTGGCAGACCTGGTGGGCCCATTGGTCCTGGCGGTCCTCGTGCACCGGGGAAGCCACGTCTTCCGCTGGGCCCTGGCAAACCAGGCGCACCTATAGCACCGTCACGCCCATTAGCACCCTGCTGTCCCGGCGGACCAATAGCACCTTGCGGTCCTTTTGGTCCCTTCAAACCAGTTTCGCCGCGTGGTCCTTTCACCCCAGCTGTACCTGGTTCACCGGGACTACCGCGAGCGCCCGGCATACAAATGCATTGTGGTGTCGCATAGCTGGGAAGATTATTGCGATTACGACTGATGAGTAAACGGCGTGGCTCACGTTCGGTTGGCTCTATAGTGATGGCGTTGATGAGGACGGGTAAGAGTAGAGCTGTAAGATGTGTGCATGAGTAAACTGTGTGAAATAAGAATTTTCATTTACTTACAGAACAAAGTAACTGTTGTTAGAGTCATGTTTTCAAGCCGTTTGCGCATGAGAACGGCGCTGTGTCGACTATTTATAGAAAAATTGTCAAGAATTGGAAATAAAAAGTCGATTTTTTATTGCTTGAAGAATTTAGAAAAAGAATGTAGTTTTTCAAATTTGGTGCTTATCTTTATGTTGAGTTTTATATTTTTTTAAATAATTTATTGCTCCCTATATTTAATTTCCCAACATACATATATATTTTCAAATTTAATCTAATGGCACTTGTTGAAATTTAATGACACTAAACATTTAATTACACTCATTTTAAAGACACAAGCTTTTGGATATAAAAAAAAACGCAATAAAAATGCATTAACTTGATTAAGCCATAAATACTTGATGAACCAGAAGGGCCGCCATAAATATTTATGCGTTCTATTTAATTAAACTAAGATAAATTTTAGATCAAAATAATTTTCTCTCGAAATTTCTATTATCGAAGGTATAAAAGCCGGGAAAATTGTGTGCGCGTCAGCATTTCCAACGGAACAATGCAGCTCGTCAACGAAATTTTGCTAAGTACACTCATCCAATAATCCTCACTCAAGAAATTCAATACAAATTTTTTCATTATTTTAGTATTCATTGGCTGCTGGCGCTCCTGCTTCGCCTTTGCTCCCCAACAGTCACAAGCTTATGCCAATGCAGCGTATACAATCAACAATATGCCACTGTTACAGCAGGGGCTGGGAAACAGTACAGCATTCAGTTACTATGCACCGTTACTCTACGCAACGCCGCGTCAACTTTTTGGTGGTGCTGGCTTTGGATTCAGTGTTGGTGGCTGTAATTGTCCACCTGGTCCGCCGGGTTTGCCTGGTCCGAACGGTCAAGTCGGTCCAGATGGTGATCCGGGTGAGAAGGGTCCG
>CM050326.1:53545412-53570412 GCA_027475135.1 Bactrocera correcta
TTTGAAGAAAAATATTTCAATTTGATTGAGCGTTGGCGACAAGCGCATATATTTACATCGTGGGATTAACATTTGACTTTATAAACGTCGTATTTATTTGATTAAAATATATATTTATTTATGTCCTCATCTTATAATGAATACCTTATTGCGTACGCCTTACGGCGTATATACGTTGAATTTAAACTTTGTAACATATATGTCATTTTGACGGATGGCGAAGTGTATGAAATATTATTTAAGCTAGTACAAGTTGAACGTTAAGAACCGAAGTTTAATCGATAGTCATCCAAATGGACTTCACATGATAAACCTGCTGTAAAATCTGAAAAAACGCAACCACAAGACAATACACCGTGTATAAATCAGTAAAGACGTTGGTAAAAAGTCATGGAAAAATATGGTCATTTTCATTTTTAAAATAAATAATCATCGAGCTTAAAAGAGCAGTCAATGACTTTTTTCAAAATTATTTACCAAACTTTCCTATACATTAAACCTTTCTGAAAATTATGCGTAACAAATACATTTCACCTGACATCAACAACTTCAACAGCCACTTTGCATAAATTTTTTTCGGAAGATAACAATGCCTGTGATGAAATTACCCGACATATCAGCAACGAAAATGACGGCATAGAACACGGTGAGTGTGATTAAGGCGAGCTGCTGCGGTGTCTATTCCGTGGTCTGGTTGAACTGCACATTCTTTGGCAGATCCGTCAGGTATTCCAACGAAATGATAGTGACATATTCTGCTTAAATGCCTCACTCTGCAGCAGCTGCTAAAGGTTCACCAACGAATAAGATGATATCCCCATCTAGTAGCAAACTTCGTCTGGAGTTGGGGCGCTTGTAAATGTTCAGGTGGCAACGGTAGCTGTTGAGAGAGCCAAAATGAGTTGGAAAACATCTTGTTCAGTTCAGCTCTTGCCAAATATGCATATCTGTGCATGTGAGTGTGGTTCCTGTGTACGTAAGCCTAACCCACTAAATTTATCTCACATGCAAATAATGTCTCACACATATTTAAATTGATGAAAATGTATTTTCGCCTTCATTGTTATTTAAAGCGCCTATCTCTTCGCCTCTTTGGGGTTTGTCAATTGCATCAAATAATCAACTGAAATCAAATATACTCGTATGTGTTTCCTTTCACTCTAATTTTGGCTGCTTTCCTTTTTTCACACATTTTCCAACATTTTGAACTCGCGTAAGTCGTAAATTTAGTAGAATGTCAGCAAAAGCTAAACATAAAAGTTCATGAAACCTCTCCATAGCTTGTAGTGAAACTCACTCACGTACAAAAAAATAACCGAATCAAGTGGAAAATCGTACAAATATAAATTGCGTTACCTTTCATTGTCGTATTCGAAGTTTTATATGCACGTACGAGGAAGAAGAAGAAAACGCAATAGTCAGAAAAAATAACTCCCGAGGTATACCCTCACTATGGTAAATTCATAGCGATTCTGATATTGTAAGGCGCAGCTTATGCAAAATTCAAAAACAATTGAGTACAAACAGTAAACAAAATAAAAAAATCCTAATATTTTATTTATTTCTGCATCGATTTGTAGGTGTTTAAACGGGCGCTAGAAATCACACTACATATGGCCTCCTCGCACACTTTCTTTTCATTCCAAAATAGATCGCCAAGTCTAGCCCTGGCTGTCGTTTCTCTTCTGTCATACATTCGAAGGAGGCAAGGGAGAGGAAGAATCACTATAGCAGAGAGCGCTGCGATTTTTTACGGATGGATCAAAACTTGCGCGGATGGTGGGCGGAGAAGTACTATGCTATCGAGAACACTAGTTATAATCTTTCCGACCACAGCAGCGTCTTCTAGGCAAAGGTATCTGACATAAAGGTTGAAGTAGATCTACTGCTTCTGAGCACAGTCTCCTTCAGATTAGTGACTATCCACTCAAAAAGCAGGATAGCGGCCTTCAGTTCGCACAAGTTATTTTATGAATATATTGATTTGGATGCTGGGCCACAGGTGAATTGGTTTGCTACCGCACCGTAGGGTTTTAGACCAGCTCAGCAAGCGTTGGTCAATCACCAGCAACTGTGCAGTCATAAGATCCTTTTAGCTCGGGGCAAATCGGAAGGGGTCCAGAGAGTTCTTTGCCAGAAAGGACCATCTTTCGATAATTGTGAAACACCGAACATCTTTTCACATCCTCAAAACATTTGTTTACTGTTAATTAGTCATTAATTTAAATTATGCCACAAGGAAGTCTAAGAAGCACAAAATATTTATGTTTTTTCATGTAGCTATTTCGGAGAACTTTGCTGTATTAACTCAGTTTTCGCAGACCGCCTTCTTATTTTATTCGACCGTGGCTTCGAGGTAGTTATTTGACTATGCTGAGGCAATTGAGGAATAACTACTGACATTAGCATCATTGGCATTGTCTTCACAACAACCTCAATTTAAAGAGTAAAACAGTTGATATGTTCCAAGTGGTTGTAATTTCGACTGAAGTTTGATATTGTTATAACGCTTCAGCGTTGAAAACCAATAAGTCTCACAGTACTGGTTAAGTGGTTACGCATACGCCCTGAAGAACTGCATTTGCGTCCATATTCACATATTCTTCTATATGTGTGGTATTAATATTCATCCAACTTTAATAAAATTTTTGATAATTATATTAAAATATGCAAATATAATTTAGTACTATAGTAGGAGATTACAAATACAATAGCGGTTAGTAATAGCTAATTTTTAAAGCACTTGATTCAGCATAAATATAAGCCAGCAAGTTTAATTATATTGATGTATTTATAGTGCACTTAAAAATTTTGCACGATTATCTGAATTATTAGTATCGAGTCCGTAAATATCTTCTTCGAGTGCAACTGATTTTGAGGTCTCATTTTGAATTTAAGTTCAGGTAACAATATCATAGATCAAGTTAGTGGATTGTGATTTAAATTACTTAAGAATGACATGCGATTGCATACATATCTATACAGACGAAGATACACTTTCACCTTCTCCCTTAATGTCATATGAACGCTTTCAGTTACGTTTTACTTTTAAATATCCCCTATCTGCCAAACATCTACAACCGTTACAAATCCCATTGAAAGTTGACTTTATCCTCTACATAAATATATAAGGATTTGCGATTTTTTCTAACTGTCTGCAGGCACATACGGGAATGGCCAGTAGAGGCGATTAAGTTCTTTATATACAGACGTTCGCATTATCCGTTCACACAGAACTTCAAAGTGCAATATCACTTAAACGTAAGTAGAAGTATACCTGCATTGTTAGAATTACAAAAATCTTTCATTTGGTTTTGTTATTGAGAGCGTAGTGCAGTCCAAATCTCGAGTAAGGACTTTAATAGTTTAATAGTTATTTTTACTTAAGCATTAGAAGTGCTTCAGCGGCGTCTTAGTACTGGATAGAGCTGTGATTTCATTTATGCATTTTATAAGCTAAAATTATATTTTATTTTACTGCACTTTTGTCTAATATAATATTGCCATTCTGAATAATACATATAATATATAAAGCATTACTAACTTTCTATTGTTAGTGATAAATCTATTTATTTTTAAAGTTTTTTTTTTTTATCAGTTACAGTTTTATTTCCACTACTTTCATGCAAATATGCAAAGTAGGCCGAGCGACTGGAGAAAATGTGCGCTTTCCGTAAGCAACATGCACATATACATATAGATATATATTTTATTACTACGCCACATTTTTTATGTTTTCACTTGGCAAGTTGGTCATTTATTAAGTTCAACCGATATTTATGTCCACATTTATATAAAGAAATGGATTTTTTAAATATTCTATGAAAAGTTATACTTATGTGCTCTAAAAGATAAATGCCACAATTTTAAAATTATTAAAATGAAACATATGCCAAACTATATCCAAATGTCAAAACTTACGAAGAATTGGAAATAAATCTATGCTCCACATATAGCTAATATTTACTTCAGCAATTTATTACCAGAAGAAATGATATAGCAGCATCCTACATTCCATGTCGTTAATCTCTTATTGTTTCGCCCAACAACCTAACGGTTTAAATTATAAGATTTTGTTGACAAAGTTTGCTATCAATTTCATCCTGAAATGCAAAAGACACACAAACATACATATTAATATATATATATTTTCAAAGGATATATCGCTGATTTGGTGAAAGCACAATCCCAAATAAAAATATGAAATAAAATAAAATTACCTCCGGGCGCAAGCTTTTGTGCGGTCAAGGAAAAGTGAGTGAAAAGTGATTAGAAGAACCATAAATTGATTTTCTGGTTTTCACATTACCACTGAAAATGTTCACATTTTACACTCGATATAATTTAGTTTTACAAAATTTGTAATGACATGTTTTGAAACTTAAATAATGAACCTGCTTTATACCAATTTTTTATATCCTGCCACGTTATACGAGTAAAACTGTATATAAAGTGGCTAGCTGCTGTGCGTCTACTAGACTTGCTTCCAAATGTCAGTTGCACGTGATGATTATTTCACTTGAATTCACAGTCGCCAAAAAGTAATCGCCAAAAAAGTCGAAATAGCAACAATAAAAGAAACCATAAATATGCTGAGTTCATGATTTATCCAGCAGATAATCTGAGTATAAGTTAGTAGTTGCACTTGCACAAGCTAGTCTGTATATTGCATAAGTGAATATCTCCTAATTGCATCCACTTACTTCTACCATTTGCAGGCGTTAGACATCAACATCTGCCAAAGCCATCGATATTTGACTCAATGATTTCTACTAGTTTTCTTTGGCTACCTATATTGCAGGAATTGAGCCAAAACTACCAAAAGCTTACATAAATTACAATTATTTCCTTGGTTTTCAATCAAAAACGCGTTTTAACTTACATCTTTTCTTCACTTTGATTGAAAGCTATTTAAGTTTAAAAAAGACTTATAAAAAAAACTTAGCCGCTAACAAAAGTTTTAAGAAATGCCTAAGGATGTCAAAAGAACATTTGCATTAAGATATCTTTTGGTTTGAGAGTATTTAATTTTAATTCGAAAAGCCACTTCAGAAAATTTCAATAGCCCATATTCATGATATAGCCGTATGTCCAATCTTATCGTTTCTAATTAGATTTATTGCGCTGTTTACTCATTCTTACCTTCCCTTTCCGGTTTTCGTTTACTTTTTCTATTAATTTCTATTTATTGAGAGAATGAGTATGTGAGTAGAAGTTAATAAACTAACCGAAAAAATTAAAATTATGTACACTAGAGTCCAAAAAAGCCCTGGTTTGAGAATTTATTCTGAAAGAAAATAGAATTAAATCGTATTTCTCTCTTACAGCATTTAGTAGACATTTGTTAAATAATTTGTATATATATTTATATGAATTTTCCGGTCTAAAAAACATTCCACATAAGAAGTTGAAGATTAGATTTGTAACAGCGAATGTAAATGGGCAAGAATTTATATTCCTTTTATTGCATCATCGTGTTCACAATTAACACTACTTTATTACACATGTATTTATGTATGAATGTAGATGCAATTCTATCAGAAACTTTGTCTAATTGCTATATTCATACCATGTACAGCTTACAAATACGTCTGTACGACAACTTGAATTATGATCACAGAAAATGGCTCACTCAAATATAAGCTGCGCCTATTTGCACACTACGCATGATTAATGTAATCCAATGTACAACTTTAGCCATTATCATTATTCTCTGACTTACATTCAAACTTTATCTTAGTTATTTACTTATTTTGGTGGTCAAAATTAATTACTTTTCCTGAAATAGATGTATATAGAAATATATTTGTAAAGGCATACGACATAAGTTGAATGAAATCAGAAGCAGAAGATGAAAAATTAGCACCCGCAGCTTAGCGTACAATAGAAATGTAATACTACTCAAGAAGACCATTTCTTATACATCCATCGTAATCTCATACACATGTTATATAAATTAGCTGAAAATAATATATATATATACATATATATATTTAAGTATGCCATTGAAACATAACAAAGCCATCTGTAGGTCATATAAGTCAAAAAAAAAAAATGTTCCTATTCAATCAAATTTATTAATTTATTCTCATACGTACATATATATTGTTTAGCTACTTAAATAAAACTAAAGATTAGCCGTAAACTAGAGTATACTTGCTTTGTTTGCCGGAGCTTTACTTAAAGAAAATTGCTAATAATTAGTAGTATGTGAAGGAATATTGCCATATTGTTTTAGTGGTAAAGCCATGAATTCTAAATATTAAATTTCATTTGATGAGGAATATGTGATGTGAGAGAAAATATGATCGAAAAATTTGGGCACTTGATATGAAAGACGAGCGTTATACCACTATGAGCAAAAAATAGTCAGACTTTGAACATAATTTGGTAGTTCTCAATTTGTTCTTCAAATTCAATCTTCAAAGTAGTCCTTCTTGGTACCAACAATATCCAGCCCTCGAAATAGTTGTTAAAGTAACAAAATAGTATTCAATAAGCGTATTGATCCACATTTAATGTCTTCAATTGACTCAAAACGGATTTGCCGGAGCGGTCGTTTGAGTTAGCTGAATAGTCACGAAGGCTAACCCGGTGATTGCGGCACGATACTGGTTGAAAGTTTTGCGAAAAACTCATAAAGAAGCAATGCCAGACGAATAATCGAAGAAAATTTCCACATAACGTTGATGTCTGACTTACTTTGACCTGGTGTTTTCGGCTTCAGCTCACCTTTGCCACGATATTCTGCTGATATATCGCCTGTTTACGTCGCAAGCATGAATCCAAGATTCACCGACGATAATAACACGTTTCATGACATTGTGGTAGTCGGAAAGCATTGTTTCATAGACGTTAATACCGCGCTGTTTTTCGAAAAAATTGAGTAAGACCTCTGTTAATCATCGATTCTCAAGCTATATTTTATTGACGTATTGATCATCATTTGGTATTGATTGATGGCCGTCCTGGATGTGGATCATCGACTACGCGTTCTCGAGTCTCTTTTAATAATTTGTACCCATCAAAAATACTAGCTCGCGACAAACAATTGACCAACTTTTCTCCTTTTCTAACATTAAATTCTTGGTTTTCAATATTTCCAGTCAGAAGTTTTTCTGTGTTGAGTACTTCCAGTATTGGCTTAGAAAGTTTATAATTTATAACATGCAGCCTTGTTGTCATCGCCATATGCCACTGACTTTTTCTACTTTCTTTGTAGTATGGCAACTTGGTAACTCAATTAAAGCGCAGAGGCAAAAGCTCCGTGTATTAAATAATAAAATTGCAGCTTTAGCACGTGTCAACCTAATTTATTTAATTATTTTATTGTATGTGTGCTCGTTCATAAATGTTTGTATGCATTTGGGTATTTATGCAATTTAGTGAGTAGTCCTTTAAAAAATTGTATTTTGAAAACTGTACACACTAAATTTAAAAAAAGCATTGTGCCCTTTTATTTGATCCGATGATGGATAAACAAACAGTATAAAGCAATTTTCAAAGGCTATAAAGATCTTCCAATTAAAATTTTGAAAATACATTACATTTTTTGTTAAAAGTCGCATACGAGAAATTGGCGACACGGCATAATGGACGATAAAATTGAAATATTTGACAAATTAAACGAAATAAACAAAGATCAATTAGCGAGCAATCAACCCAGTTGCCTTTGAATGATAGCGGTCGCATTATAATAATACCCAACGATTACCCAACCGACGCGAGGGGCGCAATCCGCGAACGAGCGGAATTAGCCAAGTCATAAAAAGCAGGAGAGTTTTAAACGTAAGCATTAAGATTTGAACCATTAAATCCAACCAAATTCATCAAAAGATGCACAAACACAAGAAAAAATAGACAAAGTGTAGGCAAACATGACCGTCCCCGTGATGGCTTGGATGAAAACAAATGCTATGCTGCTGATACTGGCACGTAGGAATATAATCACCGTTGTCTGTAGTAAGGTTTAATAAATAAATAAATATCCTTTCGATTTGGGTTAAATGTGCAACAATAAAACACTTAAAATTACATAAAAACTTAATGAAAATAAATTGCTGCCGAAAATTTGGTAACATCTACAACTTGTGTGGCAGCTAAACCCCCAATAAAGCACATAATACAAATATATGCAGAGGCTATAAATTATTTCCCTCTGCTCTTGGCCAATGAGCTGCCTCAGGACCTATGAAATTTAAATAGGCTATGAAAATAATATAAATTGTTTTTAATTTGCTTAATGAAAGTAAATGTAATACCAATGCTAATTTTGTCGGCCGGAATTTGTGCACCACTCACTCTCAACTCAGTCGCACACACACACTCTGCCACAATTCGTCGCAGTTTTAATTGAATTGGTGCGATAACCAGCCTCGCAAGGACTTACTTTCTTTTTCTCTTTCATTTCCTCTTTCATTGTTTTTGTAAATACATGCAAGCATCCATAAATAGATTGCTGGGAAAACACTTGGTGGTGCTTACGAAGAAAATGATATTTTAATTAATCGGTAATGATCCGAGCACACAGTGGCGCATTTTTTGGTAATGTTGAGATCACCATTAATTATTCATCCGAAGCTTTGGAATTGACGGATAATGCGAATTAAGTGCGGTTGGCAACCTGAGTGGCACAGAGTATCATTTAAACGTGGGCGGTGATTGCTTGGTCAAAAATATGTACAAAATTTGTAAACACCCATACATATAAGAATAAGAAGTAATAGAAAATTTTGCAGTAAAGCATTAAGCTGAAAAAGTCGCTTCAATTTGTAATTATTTGGGCTAAGAATGGCCAAGAAAGCTATTTTGTAGCGAGATTAATGCAATTTGTTTAATTTGCTTTTTTTTTTTTTAATTTTCAAAACAATATCGTTTGTATCCTTCATTAAAGCCATTTGGAGAATGGATTTTCATTTGAGACTTTTATTCAAGGAATTATCAAACGATTATGAAAATTTTTTTAGGGGGTATTCTAGCCTAGAAATTTAAACAAATTGAAATTTTTTTATCTTTCAAAGTTTAACTATTCAAGAATATGTGTAAAAGAGGATTTTTCAAACTTCAAATTATTTTCGGAGACATAGGCATTTTTCTGACCCGGCATCCAAACTGGTTCGGTTTGAACGCGAAGATTTGAACGCGTTTTTCTCAAAACTGACTTTTTCGGAACAATACCCACGATTTCTCAGGTTCTACTGGACCGATTTACTTGAAATTTTTATAGAGTTTTCTTTATAGGCTTGTCTATGGTTGGAACTAGCCCCTGTCCGCAAATTTATATTTGTATTATTTTTAAAAAATTCGAAATATTCAGAAAAATTGATCGAAAAAAAACTTTTTTTTTAGGCAGTTGCCATTTTGTGCAATTTTTTTTTCCACTTTTCCGTAGTTCCGGCCATTGCGACATTATCCTAGACTAATAATCTTTTTTTCTTTTTGGTTTCAGATAACTAGGAGGGTTGAAATCATGGGTATGGTCACGTGGAAATTTTTTGAGACGTCCCACTTTGTCAGCTCATAATTTTTGAAATTTTTTGCTTTTTTTAGTTTTTAATTTTTTTCTCTGCTCTTCAAAAATTAACAAATAACTAGTAAAAATGGATGGTAAAAATATTAATTGCCTTTTTTTTACGACACTTTAAAAATTACCTGAAATTCATGCTTCTAGACTAGAATACCTCTTTTACAAGGTGCTGTGAAGCCTACAAATTAGAAGCGTTGCCCAAGTGTTTTAAAAGTTTGGCATCAATATATCAGTTAGTGAAGTTAGTACTTACCTGAATAAAATTCGACAATTAAAATTTTAACTCTCTTTTGGAATAAAGATACTCTTTTAATTTTATTCTTTTTTTGAAATAAATTTATATTTTTCTATAATTGAAATGAAATATATCTTGAATTAAAACTCAACAATTTAGAGTATTTCTTCAACAGAACGTTTTTGTTTTTGAAATATAATACCTAACTCTCAAGAGCTCTTAAAAGTGGGCATTAAAATGAAATCGAGAATTTACCTATCAATAATGAGATATCATAAGCCATGTCATAACTACTGGTGGCTCCAAACAGTTTAGCGGTTTGTAAAGTAAATTATTCGCAGTAAATCAAAACTGGCGTGCATATATGATACTACGAATCCAGCTTTAACTCATTTAGACTACACCTGAAGAGTCTTGAAAAAAAAAAAATAAGTATGAAAAAAAGAAACGAGAAATTGGTGAATAGTACAGGTATGTTGTCATAATTAATAAAATCCATCAGGTTAGAGAAACTCTGTTAACATAAAAATCTAATTTTAAACAACCTCCTCTGGTCAGTTAGCCAATCAGATCCCAATTCCACTATTTTGATTAAATACACCGTCTGGCGCACATTTACCCAGTTACAACATTCATCAACGCCAAGTACAGTTTTCTAATTTATTCAGCTCCTGCGGCAATGAATCATTTCGGACACGAAGTCAGCAAAACGACTGCAGTCACCCAAAGAGAAATGTGTATAAATTAATTGCAGCCGTAACATGAGTCCATGGCTTATGGAAATTTTGGTGCTTTTAATTACAGTGACCTGCAATTAATATTCACTGACAAAAACACACACACAGGAAGAATGTCATAGTTTTGTTTTAAGCGTGACTGATTCGATTTCAACCGGTTTTAAAGTGACTCTCGACACTCACTTAATTTTAATAGATGGTTTTTAAATCTTGTACCTACTTGATAAAAAATTAGTATTCAGCGAAACTTCTTAATAATTTAATAGTAAGTGTTATTCAGGAATTGTTTTATAAAATAATAACCTGATTGAGACCTAAAGAGCTGGAGTGACGCTCATACTTACTATATACATACTCAGGGGTGTTGTGGAATCCAAGACAGAATTGCTTAGCTGACAGAATTGCAAACCAATTCTGATTTTAAATGGTGTCACAGAATCTGATTGGATTTTCGTCTTTTCGAACATACGCAAAACCAATATTCGAACCAGCTGTTTACTAATGTGACAAAACTTGCAAAATAATACATATGTACATGCAATCCTATTAAAGTTTTTAATGAGTTCCGAATTAAAGAAATGTTTTAATAGATAACCTTTATTGAATAAATAAAGACGCATTTGGGTGTTAAATTTCGTTTTTTCATTTTTACTCTTTTTCTTAATTGGCGATCAGGATAGAAAAAAAAAACTGAACGTCATATGGAATTTGGGCAAAGTTTATTATCTTTGGCGTTAAATTATCTTCTATTTATATTAAAAAAACTAAGAAAAGTTAAGTTTGAACATAAGTATAAAGTAAAATTTTTAAGACCAAAATCTGTCTTTTTTCATATTTTAAAAAATTTTACATTTTTTATTTTATATTTTCCCAGTTTAACTTGAACATAAGTTATTGAAAAATATGAATCTCTTTGAATTTTTTGTATCCGATAGAAATCGCGACCTGCATCCTGCCCGCCGTCTGGCATATGCACATGCGATAAACATCTGGCAAATGTAAAAGATTTCGTATCAAAAAAATTTGCGGATGATGTTTAAATATATAGCTATAAATCCCAGAAATTTCGTTTCAATCAATTCTTTTCCTTTCCTTCACAAAAACAAAAAAACAAAAAAAAAACGATGTTTTTAAACCTCTAAAAAAGGCTCCCCTCTTAAATATCGGCATTTTTTTTTCAAAAACTCAATAATTAAGACATTTCGTGTTTTATTCTTATGTTTTCTTCTGTAGAAATAAAGATAAATTAATTCGTAACAATAAAATAACTTGATTTCTTAACTGGCATTTGGAATCTGTGTGCGACTATCTTCTTGATTTGTTTCTGATAGCAAAACTGATAAAATTGGTTTCCGTGACACCCAAAACCGATACAAATTCTGTTTCGAATATCAAACCAATAATATCTGAATTCATGACACCTACTGCTTTTTTTGATCGGTTTCAATTCTGATTCCGACAACTATCAGATTCCACAGGCCCCCTGACTGTGTTCATACTTATTTTAATTTAATTTCAATTCATGTGCTTCGAAAAAGAATGACTAGGAAGCTACTTACTGGCGGTGAAAATTATGTCGAATATTTTGTTTCAAGGCAACTAAGAATATTACGTGGTTTTCCAGAAACCATCCTGAAATGTTCTAGTGAGAAAACATATCCAGGACATTACAGCTATGAGCCATCATATGATATATGGCTGTATCTCGATCCATGTCATGTTACATTATGTTATCTCAATCACGTCATATGATGACTATACACATCTTATATATTCTACAGTATGCTATATTTTTTTTCGGTGTTTCCAATAAGACCACTGCAATAATTTAAAAAAAAAAAACAAAAACGACAAGGGATATCAATGAAATTCTTTATTCCTGTGAAAGTACATTCGATGCCATTATGAATGGAGCTCGACTTCTTTTGCATGGCCTTCATGGGCACACTTGCAGAATTCCAGAATCTGAACCCAATTTACGCCGCTTTTCAAGCATAAGTCGGACAATACTGCAGCAATTTCATGTTCGATATTCGTACGAAGTTCCTCAATCGTCGGTAGTTTCTTGGCATAGACCATACACTTGACGTAGCTCTAAAGAAAATAATCTAGTGGCGTCAAAGCGCTCGATGTAGGCGGCCAATTTTATGAGATAAAACGTTCATCAAACTTGATTTTCTATAAATCGATTGTGATATTCTCTGTGTGGCTTGTGGCACCGTGCTGTTGGAACCACATATTGTCCAAGTCCAAATTATTCGATTCGGGCCAAAAATATTCGGTTATCATTAAGCAGTAGCGATTCCCATTCATAGTAACGTGTCGGTCTTGATGATCTTGGAAGTAGTATGGCCCAATGACGCTGCCGGCCTCTAAACGCAACACATCGTAATTTTTTCGGGATGCAATGGTGACTCGTGGAGTACCTGTGGAGTGCTGCCTGACCAATAATACATATTTTGCTTATTGACGAAGCCATTTAGCCAGAAATGAGCCTCATCGCTTAAGATGATTTTTCGATGTAAATCCAGATCATTTTCAAGTTGTTGCTCAGCCTAATTCACGATAATACGACGATTGTGGCGGTCAAGCGGCTTCAGTTCTTGCGTCAGTTTGATCTAGTAGGGATGTTAGCCCAGATCTTTTCGAAAACTTCGCCAAAACGACGTCACACAGATGGCTAAGGCTTGAGGACCACGGTTGAGAATCTGATTTGGCTCTTCCTCAATTCATGCGCTAGCGGCAGCAATAATCTCGCCAATATGGGCACGGGAACTTTTTGTACTGTGCCTATGGATTCAAATTTGTCCACTAGACCCTTATTTGCATAACTCAGTAGTAGTGACGTAGAGCATTGTTATTCGTCGTACTATATAGATCCATGGAACTGTTCCATCGCAGGAGGGCGCTGTGGTTGTGGTGAGCCCAACCGGAGAATATAAATTGACGTATTAGAGTTACCTACGAGAGACGATATAATAATTTTTGTAATTCAGAAAGACACAAAGTAAAATTTTCATAAATTCTTAAATAAATAATTTTTCTAAATATGAGATCAGCCGGGTAACCACACCATTAAGAATTATCTTGATTTATTGGGTTGGTGAAATGAATGGGATGAATAGAGTTTTAAAAAGAAAGGAATAGACGGGATGAGATGATGAAATGTGATATTTCAGAAACGGTTTCAAAGAGGATATATGAGATGCGATAATATGGGATGAGAGGAGATAAGATAAGATTGCTTGAAATCTGGAAAGAATGGAAAATAAGCCAACCCTATGAATAACACCACTTAATATTAGTACGAAACGATAAATAAAATAGAACTTGCAAAAAAAAAAAAATAAAAATTCAAAAAATAATTTCAACCACATGCTGCCCTCGGCTTACTTGGCTGCCAAAGTAAAATTTTCTTTTGTTGATTTTCATATATCTGAAGTGGAACACTTTCTGAAGCATACACTTTTGCTTTTAGACTATGCAAATAGATGACGCGCCTACTTGTTGAATTTGGCTGCGCGTGCATTGCGGCGCCTATTTGCTGCCTTAGAAGACTCGTACTAAAAATGGAAAACGCCTATGAGTCGCTGTGTGAAGTGGCTCCCCTGCTGCCTTATGTGAAATTGATTGACATGTTGTTTTCGGCGTCAAAGCAAAATTATGTAAATATTTATTTAGCCATTTTGAAATGAAACCCAGTTGGTATGGCTGGCGTTAGAGGGTTTCGTAGGTATTCCATTGGTAGATTGTATGCATTTCATTTTCTTAGTTTGGCGGTACTATTGATATAGTACACGCACTATTTTAAATACAAAGTTTTTGATTTCTAAATCCTTGGCAAAACAATGCTTTGCATTGCTTGAATCTATTTTCATAGAGAGTAACGTTAATTAGGAACTCAAAGGCAGTTTGGCAGACAGCAAGAAAGCAAAAACACTGAAACCTTTGCGGCATATACATATTTCTCTGGAAAAACAGCTGCTCGCATTTACTATATGAAGTATATCCCTATATATTGTATAATATATCACGCATTCTTTACTTGACAAACCATGTATTTTCCGCTGTAAAAACCAAAGATTTATTTTCGTTTTCAGTGTAATTTAATGCGTCTGCTTTTTTGTTGTTTTGCGGTTTCTCAACTACATATGTACATACATCAAGCAGTCAGCTGGAAAAAAACGAATGTGTTTGCCTTGCCCTTAATCCGAAATCGGTTTGTTTTCTTTTTACAAATTTTCCAGCATTTCGAACTCGTGTGTGTCGTAAATTTAGAAGAATGATAGCAAAAACTAAAGTTAAAGCCGTTTCATTGTTTGTGTGGCAACTCTAATAAAAGTATAAAGGAAAGAAATGCAGAATTGAGCGGAAGTTGCGGTAAGTTAAATTGCTGTCGAAAATATATGGTATTCAATTTGAAAACTTTGCACTTAAAAAATAAAAATGCAACTTTTGTAAACACATATGGTGAGGAAAATTCTACACAAAGAGTAGGTGAGGCGTGCAAGCACACTTTCCGAAAAATTTAATGAAAGCAGAATTTAGTCTACTTTGAAGAAGAAATATACAGAGGTAATTTCGTATATACAATGTTTATTGCGATGCACCAGAGCAACTCACAAATTCGAAAATTCAATACAATTTAATTTTCTCATATCTTTTCCGTCATGACATCTTTTCGTTAGGTACATATATCGCATGACATTTTTTCGTGCTGGTGGTTCAAGAGTTTGCTAATTCTATTCACTCAAGGGTAGTCCGAAACGATTCTTTTACATACGGCTTAAACAGTTCATGACTTCTGGTCTTAGACCAAGTGTTCTCTGGGTAGTATCCCGTCCAAGGAGTGCGATTGACGGGACAAGGACTGAGACGCACGCCGCGATGTATGAAATGACCAAAGATGTCTTCTATGAGCGTTTGAATCACACCTGTGAGAGGTGTCCCCGCCATGATGTCAAAATCATGCTTGGCAAAGAAGGTATTTTTGACAAAACGGTCGATAGATTCAGCCTCTATGATGAAAAATCCCCAAAAAGTTTTTTTGTAGTAATAGATTCCAGCAAAGACATATTCGTCAAGCTACCTGGCTGCCTCCGTTTCGAAAAGCTGGAGGTTCGTCCCTTTACCATTAAGAGCTCATACATGGAAACGATTTTTAGAGGTGTCTATCAACTAATTTTGTAAAACAAATTTGAATTAAACTTTCCAAAATTTTAAATAAACACAATTTCCCGACTGCTTTGACACGGCCGATAATACAAACATATTGATATCTACATATGTCAATCTGTACGTACTGAAATTATTGCGTAAAACTTTCCTAACACGTTCTTCCCTATGACAAATAATGCGTCTTTTTTTTTTGTTTTTCTCTCTCTCTGTCATTTCTCCTCGTCTGCCTGCTCGCCTACACACCTATCTGAATTCGCATATCTGCTTGACGTTGTAAGTCATCGCACTTAAGGCTAATTGCAAATGTTTGCCAATGCGGTCTGCGTCTTGTTGGAAGTTCTTTCAGAACTAGGCTATTTCGCTTTATTACCTGGGATTTTCAGGCTTTAGCTATCTAAGCATTTTTCTAGCGTGGCCCACAAAATGAACGTCGCATTTCTTAAGGCGTATTTCTCGACATTTTAAGCAGATTAATAAAGGTAAAAAAAACTGTGTTGTCTTAGCGTCAGATGTGCCATTAAAGTCTCGAAGAGTTCACATTGTCATTTGCTCTGAAAATGAATGCGTTAATTGAAAAAAGTTGAAAAAAGTGTATTTAGTTGAAGTTATGCCACCACTCGCTTTATTAATATAGCATGACATTGTAGATTTATAATTTCGGTTGAATTTTCTCTTTCACTTCTCTCTGTTTGTTTAAAGTTTGGTTCATTTTGACAAATTTGAGTTCCATAAACTTTCAGTGTGAACATTAAAGATAAAAGATCACAATTTATCTACTGCATTGCAATAAGAAAAGTTTTACTTTTATCTTTGTTTTTCACACCTAAATATCACAGTGAACGAGAAAAATTTGTGAATACTTTAAAATGTGCGCTTTTCTCAAGCCAAACTTGCCAATTTATTTGGTAAGCAATTTTAAAGCTAAGGAAAATTCCAGAATTCCAAAACACATGTGTGTGTGATTTTATTTACTCAAACGACGGTGCCAGGACAAACCAATGCAAGCTGATTTTTATTTATCATACATACATATATTTATATATTCACGTTGTGCCAAAGTCACCGACCGATTATTGGTGAAATAATTAGTCACCAATAACCCGCGTTCTGGAGCAAGGCAGCGTACCATTTTTTATTTACGTGTATTTCGCATGTGTTTACTACACAAATGTCAAAACGGGACAGACATTAGAGGTCAATTGCAAAATTTATAGCATCTTTTGATAAGAGGATTACTTTTGCGCCACCCTGTATTATTGTATTCACTCTGCTCGCTTCCAATTATTGTCGGCCTTTCTGTGACCAGAAGTTGCCAGACTGAGGCAATAAATTGAAGACAAGTACTCGTGGAGTGCGCATAAGTCCCTTAACGATTATTTGAATGCATGAATCAACAATTTACAAGGTTTTTCACAATTTTTACATATGTATAAATATACGTATAAATTTGATGAGAACCACATTTTAATCGATTAAACTTATTATGCCTGAAAACTCATTTCCTAGAATACAAAGTTTATGGAAATGACAATCAGTGAAACAAAACCCAGATTTTAGTCAACATAATGACTTTTGAAGTCTTTTCTGTGAACTGTGAAAATTGCTTTGTCTTGAAGGATTACCGCTCTTTCCTAAACATCTCACTTAGAAAAGGAATTAAGTTGAGCACAACTCATAGAGTTTGTTCTATATAAATAGCATATTTGTAAGCATTTAGTTAACTCCATTTTAAATTATTATTAAAAATAAAAATATACATTTGAATGTTGTAAAAATCTATGTTTTCGCCAAAACGTAAAACCAAATACCTGCCAAAAAATGAAAGGAAAACATTTGTGAAAATAAGCTTCAAAATCCAATGACGACAGTTACAAAGTCCAAGTCTCCAGCATAAAATAAGAGAATTACACAAATTCTGTGGGGATTTTGACCAATAAGAACCAACGTTAGCCAGTGCAATAAAAGAAATTGGACGCTATTAGCCAACTCTACGGAAAAAGGGAAATAACAATATATGGATTCTGCAGGAGGACAACGATCTTTAAGACCGCAGCAAGCTCTGTACACAGTGGAAAACTCAATCTGGCATCGTTACATTGGATTGGCCGTCGCAGCTGATGCAAACCCTATTGAAAATGTGTGGGCATATATTAAACAGAAGCTTCGTGAAAGACGCACATACACTTTGAAGCAGTTGTCTTACAAAACTTCATATCGAAAACAACAATAGAGAGCCTTGTATTATATGAATTTGTTAACAATCAAATCTTATTATGTTGGTTACGTATACGCCCTGGAGTATATCATTCGCTTCAATGTTAATATAGCTGAGTAAATTTTGTGTGTATGTTATATTCAGCTGACTTTAATTAAACCTACATTTGACAATAATAATATTAAATGAAGCATGCAAAGAAATTTCATTGCTTCGTTGCACATACACATATTCATGACCAAATCAGCGAGTGTTTGTGTGTTGCTCAAATTCACGCATGCTAGCATAATATATGCAAATACAGTTTAGCACTATAGAAGGAGCTTGCAAATAGAATTTCGTTAGTAATCGTCACGTATCCACACAGATACCAGTTTAAGCTGCTGCCAGGGCCATTTAAAATGAGTTTAACGGAGTACAATTGCATTTAAATTGGTAGCAATACCAAGCGCAGCTAACGCACGACAGCATTATTATTCAAGCGCACGAGCATGTAACCGCCCGAATTAATAACACACAACACTGTCAAATGCAACAACAACAGGTGCATAAGCAACGGTTACAGTTCGTTCACAATTTAGAGAACACAATGGTGATTTGGTACTTTTAAGCAAACGTGAACTTGCAACAGTATCGTGGGTATAGTGGGAATCGAGAATTTGAAGTAGCAAAATGCCGAAAAGCAAAGCGTTTTAGTCATTGACCACCTACGGGAATGTCCAGCTGAGTATATTAAGTTCTTAATATACAGTTATTTGAACCATTCGAACCGGTTAGATAACTTCAAAATGGTGAAGTACTTGTGTTCTTGCAATACTTGATTTACTAAATTATTCCATTTTGTTTTGTTTTAGCAAATGTTAGGGACTGTAAATTTTTTAATGAAATTAAATTCTCGCCAAAACAAATACTTTTCACTCTAATAACCTGTTAACCAAATTCTTAACCAAAATCTGTGCTTTTTGGTATTAAAATAAATGTGATGGAATTATACAAAAGAGAGTCTGTTAGCAAAAAGTTTAATTTTCAGTCAGTGCTCGTATTAAGTAGAAGTATCACAATCTATATAATCTCAATTTAATTGCTTTCCCGCGACAATTAATTAGAAATTCACATACTCATATTGATTCACATAAATAATTAAACGTAATAAGTAAACAATGTCTGGCCGAAAAAACAAACTCGCTACATAAATGCTTACTCTGCACTATGTCTACGAAAACGTGCAAATTAATATTCTATGTGTGAGTATAATAAATTGCGCTGATTTGATGCCTTTGACAATAATTGTGTTTTTATTGTCATCACTTGTGGCTGTTTGCATTGACACTAAGAAAGTAATACAACAAGTTAATCTAACTGAGTTCTTTGTGTTGTTGTTTTTGTGTTTATTAATTTCTCAAGTCACTTGTAGGAAATTTATGCAACATTTTTCAACTAGTGACAGCGTAATATGCAAATTATAGCAAGTGAAATGCAGCTGCGTGAGACTTCTACAGATACTTACAACCATAACGTGATCTGTTCTAATTTTTAATCCAAACTTCGTGATTGAGAAATAGAAGTTCTATTAAGAATCCGAAATGCTTGCATTTTTAATCAAAAATGTTGAAAAATGTTGGCATAGAAGTATAATACTACTGTGGGCAAAAAATTGATAGACCTTTTAATTTAAATTTCGCGTGAATTTCCATTCGTCGAAATATTTGTTTTTCTAGGTTGGTATGATTGTCAGTGACATCTGTGTCAAATTCCACATCAAAATATTAATTCAAGTTAAATACACACTTGTCTGCGAGCAAGTGTTTTTGATTCGTACAAATTATTCAAAGAGAGTCGAGAACGCGTTGGCGATGAACCATGTACAGGACGGCGATCAATATCAACTGATGATCAGCACGTCAATAAAATAAAGGAGTTAGTACTTTATAATCGTCGACTAACAGTCAGAGATCTTACTGGAATCATTATAGGAGCATCAGTGAAAACCATTTTGAAAGATCATTTGAGACTAAGAAATGTTAAAATACAATTTTTTCGAAAAACAGCGTCGCGTTAACATCTATGAAACTGGGTGTCATGAAATGTATTTTTGCTGGCGATGAGTCTTAGATATACGCTTACGACCCGTATGTAGAAGATCAGTCAGTCGAATATCGTGGAAAAGGCGGGCTGAAGCCGCAACCACCATATTCGCCTGATTTAGCTCCGCATGGCTTCTGGCTATTCAGAAAGCTCAAACGACCGCTCCGGGGAGACCATTTTGAGTAATTGAAGACATTTTACAATAACCGCTACGCGAATTGAATACTATTCCAGGAATTGACCTTAACAACTAATTCGAGGATCCCAAAAAACATAATTACAGGGCCTAGAGGTTATCTACTTTGAGGAAAACGACATAGATTTTGAAAAATAAATTAAGAATTTTAAAATCATGAACAAAGTCTTACTATTTTTTTCTCTAAGTAGTATGTGTATATGAGTATGTTTAAATATAAGTTGAAAATAGCAAAAAAAACAAAATTATTAAAAGTTAAACAAAAACTTTTACTCACCAAAAGGGATGTCTAATCGCTATGTAGCCCTCAACGGTTAATGCCGTTATTTTTAGCGCGCTCGCATTGGTGGCTGTCTCCGGTAAAACACCATCAACTATGCGTTGCCATGTGGTTCTGAGGCGCCCCTAAACATGAAAGATATTACTTAAATTTGAAAAATGCAACACGTTAGAATTTAGTATTAATTCTAATATTAACCCAACGAGTGTTTAAAATTTGCTCAGACTTCAATTCCAAGTATTGGAAGATTTTAATAATTGTCATAAAAACAGAAACAAAAAAGGACAGCAAGAGAACTCTCTATTTATTGTGTAGTATTACTTTTTAAGGATCCATATAAAGTCATCAAATGTATGTTGGATTTTTTTTTTTTATAGCGGCAACCTAAATTATCAACAGTCATAACAGCAGTGACTTCATTTCAGTCTATAGCAAATACTTAATGAAGTAAATATTCGTGTATGCATTGCTTACAAAATTTTATCACATTCTCAAGAACTCGCACCAATTTACCTAAACGATGTTCAGCAGAATCCTTGGCTTATATGTACTGAAGTATTTATTTACTACTAAGTTGAGTTTTTCTTATTCAAACTCAGGCTACTCTAATATTATCTGCAAGTAACCGGATAGCTTCTGCAAGGCTTCTGTTTTTAATATGCTACTATACAGATCCTATCGTGTCATACTATTGAGTTCTTTATTAATGTTTGTAAGCAATTTTCATATATTCAGACATCGTCATCTATATTTTATCAAAACTTTATACACAACAAACGAAACTCACCTGTCAGTAGCAACATCAAATCCGACACCGCCAAGTTGAAGAGATAGAAATTGGTCGCGGTGTGCATAAATTTATTTCGCGGTATAACAATACATGTGATGAGGTTACCCAATACACCAGCAACAAAAATGATGGCGGTGATAATCAATGCTGACATAGGGAGCGGCTGTTGCGGCAACTCCTAGGTCTGATTGAGCTGTGCAGTATTTAGCAGATCCGTCAGGTTCTTCGTTGAGATGTTCAGAGTCAGTGACATATTCTGCTTGAATGCCTCGCTCTGCAATAGCTGCTGAAGGTCGCCCAACGAGGATGAGTCAAAGGCAAAGAGCGGCGTTATCGAGCAGCAACATTTCGTCGGATGCTGAAGCGGTGGCAAAAATGCTCGCAGCAATGGCAACCGTTGCCGGTTGAGGCCGCCATAGTGCTTGGGATAAAATCTTGTTTAGTTGGTTGGACTGGTGCTTAGATGGTATAAAATTTCATTTTCATTTATTTGTGTAGTAGGTGAGTGTTGTTGGCTGCAAGAAAGCGATTATAATATAAGTATGGTATATGTGTATACAAATAATTTAAACTTATTTTTATACGCAAATAATGTGTCGCATTACCGAAAATGTATTTTCTCGAAAAAAGTCAAGAAAAACAATTTCGTATTCACTGTATTTTATAGCCTGCCTTTTAACAGTTTTGCGGTATGTCTACTGCGCTAAGCAGTCAACCGGAACAAGACATATGTATGTGTTGCCTCGACTGTGCTCCTTTTCTTTTTTATAAATGTATCAAGATACTGCCTCGTCCATGTCGTAAGTTTAGTCTACAGCAACAGAAGGTCATAAAGTCTTTACAATGCTTGTGCGGAAACTCGTAAATACATACATTTGTACGGAGGAATAGTCGAATGAAGCGGAACCTCAAATATTTTTAAATTGCTGTATTTCAAATAAAGCTTAAAATGTGTATAAACACAGAAAAGAGAAAGAAAGTGAGAAACAAACAGGCTAACTTTAACTCCATCGCTAACTCTTACTCTAAATATAACTCTAACTGCCACCGACTCTAGCCTTAACACTAAATGTAACTGCAACTCTAACGCCAACTCTGACTCTAACTATAACTCTAACTCTAACGCTAACTCTGACTCTAACTATAACTCTAGCTCTAACTCTGACTCTAATTCCAACTTTAACTCTAACTCTAACTCCAACTTTAACTCTAATTCTAATTCTAACTCTAACTCTAGCTCAAACTATATCTTTAACTCTAACTCTAACTATAACTCAAACTATATCTCTAACTCTAACTCTAACTCTAACTCTAACTCTAACTCTAACTCTAACTCTAACTCTAACTCTAACTCTAACTCTAACTCTAACTCTAACTCTAACTCTAACTCTAACTCTAACTCTAACTCTAACTCTAACTCTAACTCTAACTCTAACTCTAACTCTAACTCTAACTCTAACTCTAACTCTAACTCTAACTCTAACTCTAACTTTAACTCTAACTCTAACTCTAACTCCAACTCTAACTCTAACTCTAACTCTAACTCTAACTCTAACTCTAACTCTAACTCTAACTCTAACTCTAACTCTAACTCTAACTCTAACTCTAACTCTAACTCTAACTGCGACTCTATTCCTAATTTCAACTCTAACTCTAACGCTAATTCTAGTTCTTTAACCGTAACTTTAACTCTAACCCTAACTCTAACTCTAGCTCAAAATCTAGCTATATACTATACGGGTAAATTCAACCCACATGAAAAAAACACTTCTTTACTTCCAGAATACACCTCGAGTAGAATATTTGCCGTTTATGCTTATATGCTTTCCCCTAGCTCTTGCTCTAGCTATAGGTGTTACTCGAACTTCAAACCATAACTTGAATTGGATGTAACAGCGTTAAAACTTCATAGCATGACATACACGCTACTTATATGTATATGTATATATTTTAGCCCAAGGCTATAAGGTTACATATGCAAAATTAGAAAAAAAAAAATTAATTAAACTTTCTACATACATATACATTACATACATAAACTCATATTTCCCTCTAGAACTTTCCTAACACGTTCTTTTCTCTAAAAATTAACGACGTTTTCTTTTTCTGTCTCCCTTTCTGCCTCTGCAAAAGTGTGAGTTTAGTTCCATGCGAAAATTCTTGAACGGTTTGCATTGCCAGCAAAATGAATAAACTCTGAAATTTTCTACCACTTAAAGTATTTGTGCGTGGGTGCTTAGTTGTGGCCGCCTTTCTTCTTCGCCTACACTTCTCGTGCTTGTGCTTCTTCATGACATTCAAGTCCCAACACCTTAGGCTAATTGAAATGGTTTGCCACAGTGCGCTGCTTTCTCAGCACAGGCGATTTCGCTTTATTGCTTGGAATTTTCGGTCTTACCGTACTTTAGAATTTTGCTGGCGCAACAGCCGAAATGAGCAGGGATTATATGAGACGCCTATTAATTTTACGCCGCTTTAAGCAAACTGATTCAGGTAAACCGTCCCGTGGCATAGGTGTTATGTAGCTCAGTCGACTAAGCGTCAGTTAAGCCGTTAAAGTCAAAGAGTTCAAATTGCGGTTTAGTGGCTAAAATAAATGAGTTAGTCACACGGAGTGTCCGCTGTTGAACTTTCACGTTGCCGCTGAACAAATTTTCTTAATTTCATATCATTGCATTTTTATAATTTCTGCTCACTTTCGCTTTCTTTAGTTCAGAACTTGGTCCTTAAAACAAGCCAGTAGTTAGCGGGACTTTTGTTGAGTTTGACTAATTTTGCATGCCAAAAAAGTTTTGCTTTTATAGGCTTTTACTTTTGAAAAAATCCAATTCTCACCACTCATCTTGAGACTCAGCATCCGTTATCGGATAATGTTCGACCTAATAGACCACGTCCAGTGAACAAATCATAGCAGCCGCAGCTTAAAGGGTACACGAAGACAGTGGAGGGTTGATTCGGCGGTGTTCGTAGCAACTCGGACTGACATATGGAACGACTTGACGATCTTACGTCGAGATCTTTAATTGAAACATAGCTTGTGTAAAAACTGAAGCCGCTCGACGTGCCCAATCGACATCGCTTCGCTTTATGGGCTCTTGAAAAGCTCCAAGAAGATCCGAGGTTTTCGAGCCAAATTTCGTTCAGCGGAAAGAACCCTTTCTGGCTCAGTGGGTATATAACAAGCAAAATTGTCACATTTGGGATTAAGAGCATCTGCCATTACATTCAGAAAAAATAAAGAGTTGGTGTGGTTTATAGGCCGTTGGAATCATAGGACTATGATAATCGACTATTTGATGCGTGAAATCTCACATTAATCAATGAATTTATGGAGTGAACACTTCGGTTAGCAGATAATTTCTTGTTTTGAGCCGGTCGATTGGCCGCCAAAATCGTGCGATATCACGATGTCACACTTCTTCATCAGACTTCAATCCCGCTTCAAGTCAGGTTTGGAATAAAATATCGCGCGTGTTATTTGCCAGTTACCAGTCGGAATGCTCTAACTAGTTATCGAAAAATCAACGGATGGACCATCTGATATGCAGCCGCGGTTAACCTTTGAAAGAGACAACCTTCCACTTTTAATTTGAAATTTCTGTGTTTTTCCTTTAAAATAGTAGGGAACTTCGAAATGGATCACTCTTTATGTATATAAATGGTCAGCAAGTTGAGCTGAGTCGATTTAACCATGACCGTTGGTCTACTCTTTTGTCTGTCTGTGAATATTCGAAGAGACTAGTCCTAGTTTTTGAGAT
>CM050326.1:53570912-53595912 GCA_027475135.1 Bactrocera correcta
TTAGAATTGTTTGTTTATTCTCGATAACTCTACATACTTCTTATGGTGAGTAGCATTTTTTAAATATTTAATTTTAAGGAACCACCACACTCCCTTCGTTTCAAAGATTGACATTCTAAAGCTCTTAACTCACCACGTTCTTGTTTTTCTTATGAGCATATTCTGTATATTTATAATCTTTATGTTGTTTATTATACACTTATTTATTTGCAAAAATATGACTACAAATAGTTCAGCATGTTGAAAGAGTAGTTTGAAGATTTTAAAGCATATTATTGCTCCCTAGATTTTGTCTTGAAATTCCTTGCTACTTTTTTATAGGACACTTTTTTGGTTACTTTTTGCTTTCGGCTTGCTTTTATTATGTAAATGTAAGTCTTTACATAGCATTAATAACAATTTTAGGTCGTATCACATAAATGTTCACAGTTCAATGTAGCTGAAAGAGTTGAAGGAAATTCCAAAAAGTGCCTTTGAAAAAAGTTTCCAGGACTGGGAAAATTGTTGGCATAAGTATATTACATCTGGTAGGGATTACCTTGAAGGTGACAAAACAAATATTGACGCATTATTAAATATTTTGCGTTTTATTTGGAATTTCCGAGTACTTTCGTCACAATGTATATATTTAATATTTTCAATTGTTTATCTTTAAATTGCTCTCTTTGCTCTAAAACTCTTTTCTTGCGGTACAAGCTGCAGGATTATGTCTTCATATTTATATTAAGAGTGTATTTTAAAACGGTTGGGAAATTAGTAATGAAGGAAAGATATGAAATATGTTCCTAAGCCGAGTATATGGTTTTTTGGATTGAGCGGTTATCAAAATATCCCATTCTGCACATTTTTCCATTCATATTATATATTAACTCCTTCTGAGTTTATTGCACGAGACACTCCAACGCATTTCTCTTGTGTCTCCGCCTGTCAAAAGGTTTCCATGTTAGCTAAAAAAAAAGATATGAAAGTAAAGAAAAAAGGAACAAGCTAGCAGCAAGCAGAAAGGAAAGAAGCGAAAGAATGTTGCGCAGCGATTAAACGCAATATTAGTGGTTTAACGGCAACCGTTTTCTCCCTTTGGCGTGCAGCAAATGATCAGTTTGGACTTTGTTTTTATACATTTGTTTATTACTTTTTGTTTGGCTTTTTATCCCTATTTTGCGTTTCTTCTGTCTTAGGCGGTTGTTTCCAAATTGTCGCGAAAGCTTATCTGCTACGAATTATGACCGCAAGGCTATAGACTTTCATCAAAAAGTTCGCTTTCTGCTTTCTGCCGTTTGCATGAGTGTGCGCGTAATTGGAAGTGGGCTTTGAAAGACTTAAATGCTTTGCTAATATTTTCAATGCCTATATATGTAATTCTTCAGATTGATTAAATGAGTTAAGCATCCTCCCCTCTACCCGGTAAAACTGGCCCATCCTAATAAAACAGTGCAATTCACCAAAGGATGCCACTGCAATACAACACCAAACACACCACACTACATCAACCCACTCAGCATAAAGGATGGGCTCCTGAGCAGATACATCAATTCGTCACCTGTCGTTCGTTTATCAACACGTCAACACATTCGCTACCAACTTTTCGCTGAGACACTGCGCCGCGTCAACACCTCTACTCAACCGCGATTATACCTTTCGACTTCCATCCGTAAAAACTCGACCACCAGCTCCAGCAAAGCGGAACAGGATTCTCGCCGCCCCGTATGTCGACACCTATTTCAATAAAATTAAATTTTATAACATTTATAATAATAAATTTTGTATTCTTTAAAACAAGATACTTGTTTTATTGGAACCGAGAGCCTTTATTGAATCCATTTCTCGAATTTCTATATCATATACTCGTAAGTTGGGATAGTGGAGTATACAAAATAATTGAATAAATTAAATATGGAGTTTTAACAATCCTAAATTATTATAAATCAGCAAATAAAGTTACTCTAAAATGAAAGAGTAACATTGATTTTCAAAAAAGCCCTCTGAAAGAATATTTTTCTAAACTTCCTGATATCGTACAAGGTTACATCCAAGCAATGGTATAAGGTAATGTAGAAGCTTAACATTCAATTTTAAAGGTTGTGTTAAGATTCTTCGTTATTTTCATTAAATTTAGGGAACTTCAACTGGACGAATAGAAACGGCTTAGTTATCATCAATCAATTATTTATCAAGAAGTATAAAAATACAGTCCTACCTGCCCTTATTCGAAGGCTAAAACTGTCAATATGTAAATAAAATAAAATACCCGGAGCTTATTCTTGATAGAAAACTTTCATGGATGCCATATATTGGGGATGTTGCCTTATACTAGTATTGTGCAGAAGCTATAAGGTAGAAATGAAAACTCTTACCAAAGATGGTATTTTGGCTCTTCGAAACCGTATTAGTGCATACGTCTGGTGGAGAGTGCTCGTCAGCCTGTACTTGCTAAGTACAATTAACGCATCGAAACAGCAGCTCTCATAGGTATCTGCAGAGTACACCAACACGAACACTTAATGCCATTCTACAGATAGCACGGCGACATACTGAAATGATCTTCTCCTTTAATTGTATCCCCGAAAACTTCGCCGTCGCAAAGCAGTTTTTCAGTTCACATAATAAGAACGGATTTGTGAACGGGAAGAAGTCGCTGGAAAAGAGACGCACTTAGTAGTCTACGGGAATACTATATGTAGACAGATGTGACTGCTTTTAATTTACAGAAGACTTTCTACTCCGAAGTGCAGCTTCTTTTACAGAGCATTCCCTCCGTCAGTAGACTTAAAGAAAGTCCAGGAGCTTGTAAAATCAAACCAAAATCGGAGTGGAAATGAGTGGAACTTCTGTTATCATCTTGTGTTCTAGCGCTGGAACTATGGAATTCGCGTGTCTTTAGTAGGTATTGGTCGATGACCAATTTCTGTGCGTCTCCGAGATCCTTCTGCTATAAAATAGGTAATAAATCTACTGAACTACTTGCCCATAGAAAAGTTCCTTTTAGCGCCATTATAAAAGTTCTTGTTGGTAATGCAAAATATACAATACAATAATATTCATGGAGGGCTAAAATCCAGTCGGACGCAAATTGTCAAAGTTGTATGACTGAAGGTGGGGTGGAAACATCCAGCCACTTTCTCCTTCTCGTTCAATTCTTGCCAGACTATGGTTGAAACATTGTGGCAGTTATATTCTCGGCGAATCAAGAGATATAAGCGAAACTGTCTTTAGCCGCTTAAACAAATTTTTGATCGTCCCAAAGCGTTTTAAAAATTAGCGAGGGTTTGTGTATTAATTTTAAAGAAGTTTTTTTTGGATCGTTCATTTAACCTAACTTAACCTTAAAAAGGATTTAAAACTATTTACGGATTATATTAGCCTCACTCCATTCGAAAGAATATTTTTTGACGTCTCCGCTTTTTGCTGAAATGAATGGCTTATTATTTTAATAGTTCTTCTTCTCTAAAAGCTACTTTCATCACGTGTTCTAAAAAACTGAGTTTAAAATAAATTTTCTGTCTCTTTTATGAACTCTTTATACCTAAAGTATAATATGTGTATTTAATGGTTTGCAAAAGCTGTGTACATATATTTGTGGAATAAAAAGTTTTAATCTAAATAAATCGGTCTCTGTAAATTTCCAAACTGGATTTCGAATAATTGAAAGATAAACAATGTTTTAACGGTTATTTGCATGCAATTTTTCCTGTGAAATGGAAATTTACTTGGTAAGCAATTTTATAGCTTTGGCAATTTCCACGCCGGAAAAAATGCCACATTTGCGATTTTGTTTATTTGAGCGAGAGAGCAATAACAAATCAGTGTACGCTGCTGATATTATTTTCTACTCATACATATACCTATATATAGTATAGTAAAACATGTACGTGTATTTATATATAAACCACTGCCGCTTTTGCTATTTAGCTAGTGCCCCAATTTATAGGACTTGCTGTGACCAGAAATGGCCAGACAAAAGCAATAAATTGAAGAGAGCGGCTCGTGTAGCAAACATAAATCATTTAACGCTTATTTGAAGACTGAGCAGAACAATTTAACAAGGATAAAGTCTGGGACATAAAAAAAATTCATTCGCTTGGCAAGACATACTTTTTGCGCTGAGGCTACATTTTAATCAAATAGACTGATTATGCAATTCGCTTTATTTATAACCTCATGACAGGGTAGAATTCTACTTCCAAGAGTACTTACTACACATACATCATCTTGCGCTTTAAGATAGGCTCATATTACAGACAAATTTTATTTCTATTCGCACTGCTTTGGCAACAAAATATTGACCATAGCATCGAAATGAAAGCTACAAAAGTCATAAAGTACAAATCGCTGACATAAAATGGAAGAATTATACCAATTACATGTTAATATGGTCAAATAAATTATTCGTCGACAGCATACACGAAATGAATACTTGCTTGTGGGGATGAAGTCATACTATAAGACGTGCCCTCAAAATAACCGAACTTCTTAGTAATAAAATAGTTTGCAATCTATGTTATATTTCAAAGTGATTACTTGTATAAAGTCGGTTCCATTATACTCAATTCAACGTTTGCAACTACAACAACTAGTGCACGGATAGATTTTATGCCATTTAAAGGAATATTCTTCAGCACATCGGTTACGGCTGCTTAAATTTTAGTTTTCAATTCTGGCAATAGAAAGTAGTCACATGGTTAAAGGTCAGTCGACTACGGAGGGAATTATACGCTACAAACAAGATGTAATAATTACTTGGTGGCAGGTCCGGACTGTAATTCATATGTCCCCCAGCAGGCAGGGGGTAAAATTTGCCCGCTTTAAGGTATGCCTGTCGCAAGAGGCGACTAACATCCAACATGCACTCTGTCTGTTATTTGGCTTGCTGTAACTAATATTATAGACTTCGAATGAGATTCTAATGAAAAGACGTTTGAAGCTCAAGCAAGAAATGTCACTAATCATTGAGTTTGATGGATGCTTAACTGGTAGTAGCAAACCGTTCAAAGTCTGACCGAAGACTTAAATGTAGTACCACGGAGAGCAGTTAGTCCTTGGAGGTGGGGACTCGAAATTTTAAAATTATATAGTAACATGAATTTTATCCCAACTTATAAAAAGTGTGATAAAATGTATAATTTTAACTATTTATTTGAGCATCACTATTTTACTAACACATACGTAAGTGTATGTATTATATCTGTATGTATTATGAACGATAAAATTTAATCTATTTAACCGTCATTAAATGAAGGAAATTTAAAAATAAGTATGATTTTTTGAGTAAAATATTTATACGAATAAAAAAGTACAGCCGTAGCAGCAGAATGAAATGGCTGTTCAAAATGCCACAACAATTTTATTATAATTTACAAATATTAAATTTCATATATTATATGTACATATGTATATAAAGCTTAAACTTACAAACCAATATATGTATTTCCAAACAAAATAAACTAAATTTGTAATAATATTTTCATTGCATAATGAATTTAGTTATTTCCTTAAACTTCATTGTAAATGCATTCCAAATCAGAAATAGTATTTAAGCGACCTGAATGCATTTGTAAACAAATCTAATTCCATAGCGCTGGTTACGTATACGCCCTGGAGCACAGTATTTGCGTCGATGTGAATGGATATGTGCGTGTTCGTACTATACAGACTACTACTGCTATACTATGAATTTAATTAGAGCAACTTTTTACAATAATAAAATTAAATGAGGCATGCAAACAAATTTTGGTGTTATGTGAGGGCGAGTGTGTGATTATGCACTAATTCACGCACGTGTCAATAAATATGCAAATAAAATTTAGAAACACATATAGCGAGAAAGAGAAATAAGAAATATAAATGCGGTTGATAATTAGAACTTAGCCACGCCTGTGCCGTGCAGATATAACAAGTTTTACAGAGTACAATTACATTTATATTGTTGCCATTTTTGACTTGGGGAACATTGTCTTGATATGTTAATGGGGAAGTTTGTATGTGTTGGATTTTAATTTGCTAATACCGCGTCCAGCTTTCGCGCGAGACCATTAGTACGCAACCACACGAGCTTGTTACTGACTAACAGAATAACACAGAGCAATTTCTGGTCAACGAAAACTGATAGACGAATTAGTGGTTTGGTACACTTCTAACGTACATCCTATAAAATCGCAAATGTCGATATTGCCGCACGTTTGCATATGTATTCCCAGCAAAAGCGCGATTACAATACTAAATAGTTATGTGTGTGTACTTATCAGCATACCGTTGTATTGTGCCAACACTCCCTAATTACCGTCAAATTATAATCACTTCATTATCAATCATATTTATCGGCAGCTTGGTTATTTGTAGTGTCAACAGACAATCAGTTCATTATTATGTAGCAGTAACTGCGCTCCAATTGCACATACATAATGTAACTAAATTAGCCACACACAACCGTTCATTCACATTCTCTCCTAATTGGATACCGATATGGCTACTATAATTTATGAAATTTTGGTAAAGTGCAAGTAAATAAACTGGCAGTTAACTTATATACATACATATATATAGCGGCGTTTCTAGTACTAGTTAAGAATCCTCTTTCACGAATATCTTACCTATTGGGTAAAACTGCAACGAGCATACTCGTAACTACACTTCAGATTGAATAACAAACCAGTCGGACGCTGGGTAAGCCGCCGTCCTTTTGATGCCCATTGTCTCTATGCTCAGCTCTAAATTTCGAGTATGTGAAATGTAAAGTTATTTTTATTTGATCTTTTACCTTATCGGAACGAAGCTATATTCAGGAATAGAGCAGCAGGAATTGAATTTTTACCCTACAAATTGAGAATACTAGGACCTGAAGAGAGTTATATGTTAGTATTATATTACAGCATGATAGGAGTTTACTTTGAATCAATCATTTTCAGATGGTTCTTGAATAGAGCACTGACAGGCTTAATTTGATTTAGAATAAAAAACATTTATGTAATATTTTATTTTAATATTTGATATTTAATTAATTTTGTAATCAAAAAATAGTGAGTAGTCGAAAAAGTTTTTTCGTATTTTATCAATAGACAAAATCTTTAGAGGCGTAAACATCGCTTACATGGTTATAGCCAGGTACATTAGGTGCTCACTATTCAGCGCAAGGTCTTAAATTGGTCAACAATGTGTCGCGTTCACGACAACTGAGTATCATGATGGTTGAAGCTCAACCTTGAACATACTGGTCCATGCACGTTCAAATAAGCTATGGAGTTCACCAGTTATATGGTCGGCGCGAGTTGAGTTGCAGCCATTCGTGCCGGTGTCGGACTATTCGGTGCATCGGGTGTAGTCAGTGTTGACTCAGGTTCATCCATACAAAGGGTATCGGCTTGTTCATACTGACTGGCGCTGTTATGCTTACTTCGCGAGTTTATCGACGTGTGATCATCGCTTTCGGGTCGCTCATTGCATACAGGCTGCATGCAACACAGTCCTGCTAATGACGGAGCGACGTAAATTATAACTCCGGTTGCAATTTATGGCTGAAGACTGCGGATGACTGAGGCAAAAGTTATCGCCCTGCCAAGGATAGGCAATAGCATGTGATTGTGTTGCCTTTGCAGTATGGCTGCGGTTGCTGAACTTATGCCATTTACTTGATTTGCGAAGATTTCACGCTGCTTCGACAGAAATCTTGTCAGCGGAGATTGCAAGCTGCTGCAGGTGTGACGGGAACGATTTGATGAACGACAACTGCAGTTAAAAGTGATGTCTTCGGTCACGACAATGTAATTACATAACTCTGTAAGAATGCAAGATCTGGGGTATTTAACATTGTATTTTGATGCATGGAACCGTTTTGCCAGAGCAGGGTGCTGTAGTTGTCGCTTCGGCTCTGAGGAAAACCTGGGAAAACCGATTTGACGAGCAATAGTTACCTGCGAAGAAGAATGGAACACAATTATACTTAACATATAAAGGTACAGCGTTCCATGCGTTGAAAAAATAGTTTCTCTAAATAGGAGGGCAGTCGGGTCGCTATGATCTCGATATTTAGGTGGCGAAACGAAAAGTATTAGAAGTTTATATTATAGAATTGGGAAGGTATGAGGTGTGAAAGGATGAAAGATGAGACAAAATACGTGATGAAAATTAGCCTGAGGACCAGAAAAGGATGTTATATGAAGGGAAGAGATGTAAGTGGATAGGAGTAGATTCCAACAGATCTTATAAGCTGATGTTTTTGATGTGAGGTCAACAGCTGCGAAAGCATTTTGAACAGTTTCGATTCAATGTTCGCGTTGCTGTCATACAAAGTCATCTGGAATTGCGCGTGAAAGGGCGCTCAGCAAAGGAAGAAAGAACCACGACGACAACTGCTGTATGCAGAAGTGAAGAAAATATTTGTAAAGTAGGGAATAGTACGTGTGAAGAGAAAGGATAAAAGGAATAAATGTCATAATAAAAAAAGGAAAAAAATAAAAAAAGAGCAGAGTAAAGTTATTTGATTTAAATTCATGTCTTTCGAATAAAGCAATGTAGGTGTAAAAGAAGCATCTGCTCCAAATAAACAAAAAGCATACTTAATTTAGAAACGACTTTATACACATGAAAAATTCACGTGTCATAAGGCAACAAAAAAAAAAATAACCAATAACATCCTTACCGTGCCCACCTGTCTGCCTCCTAAAGTAGAAATTTTCATTTGTTGATGTGCACAACTGTCTGAAAGTAAAAAACACAAATTTCTACTTTTAGACTGTTTAAATAGGTTACGCGCCAGCCCTCTAATTTTGGCTTCGCGTGCATAACGGTATAAATATGCTGCGTGTATGACTACATGCCTGGTACAAAGTTAATTGCGAAACTGTGGCAAGCGGTTTCGGCAGCGATCGCCTGCTACTTCAGTTGATATAAATTGACTTGAGCGGGCGTGTTGTTCTCGACGCCAATACAAAATTATGGAAATTTGTTTAGGCATACTGAAACGGAAAAGTGGAGGGTTGACAGAGCGTTGACAGAGCGTTGACTGGGTTAGCGGGGTTTTGTGAACCTTTGGCTGGTTTTAGGTATTTCGATTTGTTCGATTACAACAATTTGCGCGCGATTTTTACTAATTTTTTCATTCTGAATGGACAGAGCGCCGTCATGTGATCGACAGAGAAGATAAAACCCAACACGGGGAAAAATGTTCGACGAAATTATTACCAATCTGTATATGTATAGATATAACACACACGTATGTATATACAAATGAAACTTAATGGACGAATACTTAAGTGGAGGAAGTAATTATACTATATAGTGCATACATGTGAGAAATATAATAGTAGCAGTCAATACACTACTAAATATTGTACTTACCATGCACGAGGTGCCATCCTTCTGGAAGTTAACGAAGAATTGCAGCGCCTGCAGTAGTGCCTGTAATAGCGCCGTCAACCAAATGGCAAGCTGAACTTGCTGATGCGTGACAGCCTTGTGGTGTGCTGGCCGTGAAGCCGTCAAGCGATAAAGAGATACTGCTAAAGAGAAAGAGAGAGGACCATTTACAAGGAGCACAACACCAAGCGTTCAACGGTAAATGCGTTTATTGTCAGCACGGTTTCATTGGTGAATGTCTCCGCTAAGACACTACCATGTATGCAAATTGCGCTGCCTAAAGGAAAGGATAACAGGAAAAAACGTGAAATCCCGTTGCGCCGAAGCCTAAGTAGCCGTTTTATATACGAATATTTTTGTAGACTGTGAATCCAATCAAATGGCAATTAATCTTTATAAATAGCAACGACAGCTGTTACCTTCGTGGAACTTTTCAAGATCCCATAGAGCGAAGCGATTTCGCTTGGAAGATCATGCAGCTTCGGTGTTCCGAATAGTACGCTCATTAGACCGTCAGAAAGACATTGCTTCGGAAACTTTAAAAAAGTGTAGTGAGTCGATTTAGCAATGTCCTAAGTTTTTGAAATTAATAGAGATTAGATGCGATGTTCGAAAGAATTGTTCACTGTACCGGTTTTAAAGGAAAGCAGTTAGTGCCTTTCCGAAAGAAAGTGTTGTTATGGGAATATTTTTTACTTCATAGTTAGGCTACCAGTTCTTATTGAATTGCATAGTGTTTAACAGATCTATCATATTCCCCGTTGATATATTCAGAGTCAGTGACATATTCTGCTTGAATGCCTTGCTCTGCAGCAACTGCTGGTGGTTCACAGGTGATGCCTTTGATTCAAAGTGTGGTGAACTGGAATATACATAACTTGCGATGATAGAAGATTTTTTGCTGCGTGGGGTGGAGATTAGCTGTTTATTAGCCATTTCCGTTAGTCGTGTCGTTGCGTTGGTTAAAAAAAATTACTAAAAACCATATACTACTGTGATCAATTTTAAAGGTGTGAATTTTGTGCATTTCATATTCTTCATAATAATCTCCTTCCGCTGCAATACACTTATGCCGACATGATTTTCCAGTCTCGTAGCACTTGGAAAAATCCTCCGTGGTGATGGCTATCAGAGCCTTCTTCGATTCAGCTTTTATATCCTCAATTGAGTCAAAATAGCGTCCTCGGAGTGGCCATGTGAATTTGCTGAATAGCCAGAAGTTGCACGAAGGTAAATCAGGCGAATGCGGTTGTTGCGGCACGATATTAGTTGAAAATGTGGCGAAATTATCACGAATAACCAATGAGATGGTGCATTATCACAATTCTTTTTTCAATAAATTCAGACATTCACTAAGAATCGAAAAATTCTCTTTTAGAGCCTTACAGAATGACGCATATCTCAAATACTAATGAATATTTTGACGTGAAATTTAGCATACATGTCAACAACAGTACTACCAACTTACAGAAAAAAGCCAATTACCGATTCGAAAACACACTAAGTATAAATTCACAATAAATAAGATTCACATTTAAATTTGATCACAGTAGTATATATGTATATTCCGTCGATTTTGAGCTCCATTAAAGTTGGTATAATATCTAGTCAGTTGAGGAAGAATAACCGAAAGATTTTCAGCTCTATATTGACCAATTAGCACCTGCCATATGTACATATATACGTACATATGTATGAGTATGCGAATGTGTATTGGTGTGTGCATGTAGTTATGAAAATATTTAATAGTTATTTATCTATGCAAATAATATTGCAAACGTATTTAATTAAAAAAACCTAGTATTTTCTTGGAATAAATACTAAAAGAAAAAAATTAAAGTCTTTACTGTAATTTAATGCGTCTGACATTTTGCGCCTTGTGTCAACTAGAACGAGCGATTTTAATGCTAGATCGTGCTTTTCTTTATATTTATACATTTTTCAACATTCCGAACTCGTGCACGTCGTAAATTTACTAGAATGATAACAAAAGCTGAAGTTAAAAGTTCACAAACCCGCTGCATTGCTTGCGCAGAAACACAAACCAGCGATCGAATAGAGCGGAAACGTGTAAAGTATAAATAGTGTTCCGCTGCATAGTAGTGAATTTGCATACGAAATGGTTGTAAAATAAAAATAAGATTATTTATAAAGAAACGCAGCGAAAAGAAAGTCAGCAGCAATAATTCACGCGGTATGTGCGGTGAAGTCAGCGGCTACACCCTCGCTACAGTAAATGCAAAGCTATTCGGATTTTGTAAAGCAAAGCTAATGTATAATTGGAAAAGAATGGAGTAAAAGCAACAAAAAAGAAAGTTTCCAAATATTTGATTAGTGTTCGCATCGATTGTTTGAACTTTGGCATTTAAGAAAATTTTGTTTGAATTTGTTAGGGAAAACTGAAATAAATATTTTGGCACATATATACAGTAAGTATATTTTAGTCTCTTGTTACGTTTGGAACACTAAAAGATTAGTTTAGAGATTTATAGTTATTTACAACCTTTAAGGAATGAAAGGTTAGAGTCTTTTCTTCTTTCATACTTTTAAAAAATTACTCATACGACCAGGCGCACAAACAATCAAAAATAGCTCCCGTTTAGGAGGTAGTTCATGGAAATATTCAATTTCCTTGGAGATTTTTCTACAGGGTATTCAATTATTCGCAATACGAATTATTTTGTTTGTCGAAAGTAGTTATTTCGGAATGTAGAGCTGTACTCAGTAGAATAAAAAATACGAGTGTAGAGTTAAATTCAAACAGGAAGAAGTTAAGTTATACAGTTAGAATTCCGAAAAAAAATGAATTTTCCAAAATTTTTTATGAGAAAAATTTTAGATTTATTAATCCAAAAATTTTCAAAAATAAATTAAAATTGGCCGGTTTTACAATATTCGAAATAATTTTCACTTTTTACGTACTCTTTCAAGAGCTTTATCACGGCTGATACCGCAAAAATGGCAAGGTGTATGCATATAACATATACTTGTGCTCGAATATATACAAATTGCAACTCAAAACTTTCTGACACCTTCCTTCCAATCACATTTAATGACCTTCTAACTCCACCTCTCTATATGTAAGTGTGACTTTAATTCCTGGCTTTGTTGCTTGAGAGATTTTCATTGTCAGCGAAGAGACAAAAAATTAAAATTTTCTTCCATCTAATTAACTTATAGGAGTATACATGTTGCGCTAAGGTGTTTTGGCTGTATTACGCTTAAACAGTCAATTAGCGAAATTCCGTACTGTGTGCTCTCCTAGTTGGGCTGATTTTGCTGTTTAACATTTCCATTAAATCCCAACACTTAAGTCTAATTGCAATTGTTTGCCACCTTGAGCTGTTTGGTGGAAGTACTTTCAGAGCCCGGCTATTTCATTTTATTGCATGAAATTTTTGGTCTTACGGCGAACGAACTGAGCAACCACTATGCGACGCACACAATAATTTCATGGCTGACAAATTTAAAAAAACTTTAGAGCAGCTCTAATGTATTTATTTCGGTCGACAAAGCGTTAGTTAAGCTGGTTTAAATTGCGGTGCAGTTGCTAAAGCAAATGAGTTAGTCAAAAGAAGTTCCTCAGTAGTGCACGTACGTGGCAGCTAAACTTGTTTTCCTAATTTTGGTGCATTGTAGGCAGATTTATAACTTAATTAACACAAGTGTATGAAATTTTTTTGATTTTGACAAACTTTAGTTGCCCGGGTATACACACACAGGTCACAAATTTTCTATTATTTTGCATGAATAAAACAGTATGTTTCGTACCTGTCATGGTAAAAAATATGTGTTGAAATTAGTGAATCCTTTAAAAATAATAATATTAAAACTTTGGAAGGAAACAAGAGAAACTTATTTCAAAAAGCAAAACGTAAAAAGTTGTTGAAAATTTATTTGGTTCCTCAACGACGATGATTAAAAATGCCTTTAAATGCAACGGAATCCTGAAACACATGGCCGTCTTCGGGAAGTAACTGAAAGAGAGGCTAAGCACCTAGTAATATATCAAAGCAGAACACACGGCTGAAGTACGGAATGGAAAATAATTATATGGTAAGACCACCGACCATTTCGGAGTACAATCAAAAATACGCCACTAAAACGATTAAATATGGTGCTTCCGGTATTATGATTTGGACATGTTTTTCATTTTATATAGTTGGACTGATATATTGGATTAAGGAAACCATGTTATGTTAGTTATGCCCGCGAAGAAATTCTGCTACTTTGGGTTTTTAACAAGTCACAACAACAAGTACACAAGCAAGTTGGCTCGTCATTGATTTCGGAAAAATAGGATTAAATAGCCTGCACAGTGTCCAGAACAAAGTTCTATAGAAAATTTGTAGAACAGATCTTCAAGACTTAAACTTCCATTCTGAATTATAGCTACTATTATTTTGACCGGTTTAATATTATTTATGCTTAGAACTCCAGTATTTTAAATAAATACCAAATCGTTGCTTCAAATTAAATTTCTGCATACTCAATAAGGCTTTAATATATCCTAGTTTTTCTAAGCTTAAGTATTTGAGTTAAAATATTAAAGGCCAAATTGTGTGAAATTGTTTGATAACTAAACAGTAAGGGTAAAAATTAATACTAAAGGCTTCACGTAACTTTCTGTGAAATGCTTATGTAAAAGGCTTCAATTATAAACGATAAAAAAAATTACAGCCACCCGCGCTAAAAATTGTATATAAACATACAAATTAGTTGAAGCAAGATCTGATACGCTTTGCATTTCTTGTGGGTTGAATGACCTCGGATTTTTGCAACAAAAATTTATCCTTACCCTAAAAGACGCAAGTTTTGCAAAGGTGTGAGTAAAAAATTTCTTCAACATATTTGTTCTTTTCTTGTCTACTCGGCTTTCTTGGAATTTTTGTTTTAAGTACAAAAAAGGAAATAAAGGAACAGAATTTGTTTCCAGAATCCAGCAAGTTAACCGCTTGATACTTGGCTAAGATAAGGAGAAAAGATCAAGTTCATACTACTCTTGAAACTCTTGTTGACTGTTAAGTTTTTGTGTCAGATTCAGCTTTTAATTGTACTAACAACTTTTCTAGAGAAAAAACAGGTTTCAAAAATGACTTGGAATTTTTTCACTTTTATTGGTAATCCAACTATTTGTTAGTTTTGTATAAATGTTCAAGAGTAAATCCTAGCTTGTGCTAGAAAAATCAGATATTACACACATGCGCTGGAAGAGCATCAGTCAAATGCTAATCATTAGGAGGTGCACGTTTTCACTACCATATCGCCAACTTCGCGGATTTATATTCGTTTTAATCGCAGAAAGTTAGCGAATGCAAGCATATATTAGCAGCTAATCAGCATTAATAACAACTTAACAAATACAGAAAGAACTTTAGTAATATGTGGAGACAACAGTGAAGTGGATGTGTGCTTTGCGTCCATTGAAAAGAAATCATGAATAAATTACATAATTTACATAATATAGTGAGATTAAATAAATTCAATGTAAATATGTATTAACGAGAGTCGTGAAAAGAATGTGATAACATTTAATGGCGATTGGTTAGAACTCGATAGATCCGCATTCTTGTATAACTAATAATTTTATTTTGAGATTACAATTAAGTGTCTGAATATTTACTAATATATACGCTATATTGCATAATACATGTGTGGCTGCTATATACATACAAGCTTTACTCATGTGTATATTCGGCTTCATATCTAATTGTGCTTCTGCGATATTGCGATAATTTATGTCACTCGTGACATCTGTTTCAATGCTGGCAAATCTACTGATTGATGATAATGATGTTTGGGACAATTGTATTCTAATGTAAATTTTTTATGTACGTTCATATGTATATATGTTCGTATAAACCTGTGGCTTATAATTTTTTATTTTTTGGACGTCCGGGACTACACGAGTTGGTAACCAACGAACTATAGAAGTGAATAATAATTGGTCACAGCAGAAATAATGGGTTGCCAAAAAAGTCTTGCGTTATTTTTATTGAATCAATTCGTGTGGCACCCATACATCGAGCTTCTTAGTGACTCCAAGTTTCTTCAAATGGTTTATAACGGTTTGGTGACTACTATGCCGGTCTCTTTCGACCAATTCAGCGATTTTATCGCAATTTTCGACGACAGGCCTTCCGGAGTGTGGCGCATCTTCGACCACCTCTACACCAGAACGAAAACGTTGAAACCATCGTTGTGCGGTGGAAATGGAAACAGTATCGGGTCCATAAACTGCACAAATTTTATTAGCGGCTTGAGATGCATTTTTGCCTTTATCGTAGTAGCACTGTAAAATATGCCGTATTTTCTCTTTATTTTGCTCCATGTTTGCGACGCTGTAATTCACGAACGACAATCAATCAAACACGTGTTAGCGCGTGAAATGAGCTTTCCAAAATGGTATAGCATGTCTCGATGCGACGATAAAACTAGAACTACGCGCTTTCAGCGCTAACTAGCGAAAATACCGCAAGAATTTTTTGACAAGCTAATTTGTGAATATCAAATATTTATGAAGGCTAAAATATTGTAAGTAATTAAATCACTTTGCACTTCCCCCCGTCTTTTTGGAACCAGCTTTTGTCAAAATCAATTTCATCCAATTACGGCCATAAATAGTTAGTTATCATATATCTATACCGCTCTCGATTAATAGTAACGGTGCCATCGGCATCATTTCGGAAGAAGTGCGGACTGTCAATTTAGGTGAATTCAATGATAGTCCATAAACAATTTATGGATTTTCTCCGCACCAGAATCGACAGCATCAGCAAAGAAGATGATTTTCTTTAAAAAAAAATCGTTATGGTTTTCAAATTGTTTAAAACCCAAATCAGCTATCTACCGACGTTGATTCAATAGCTTTAGTTTTTGAGTGATAATAATTTTATAGGGAAGCAAATCCAAAAGCTTTCTCAAATCCGTCAGAGTGTGCTTGGAGAGAGTCCCAGTTTTTGAAAACGTCTTGGAATCGACAAATTGCGGTGTCAGTAATGTACGGCAACAATATTTTTATTACTTCGTGCGGTGCTTTGACTTTTGGGCACATGAACATTCCATAAAAGAAATGTACTCTCGGAGTTTTCAACAATTCGATGAATAACATTCACAAGTGGGCATTAGCGACCTTGAAATGACATACTGTAATGTAGAAACAGGACCAACATAACGAGCTGAGTTGATTAACCATAAATATAAACTAAGCATTTGGAACCAAGTGCTTGTATGGAACGACATATCTTTAAGATTAGGTGGAATAGACTATTGTTTAAAGCGATGCTGCACTTTTCGAATAAATTGTTCATATCTGGTCATCTTAACATACAGCTGCAATACTCGTACATACTGAACTATCAAAATCAGGTTGCTAAAGGAATGTTTTGTATATGTTTATTAGTTTGTTTATAGTGTAAGCAACACATTGTTTATAACGCCCTTGTATAGGAGCTCAATCAATTAACATATTACTTTTACTGCTTTAGCCAAGGCAAATAACATAATGTACTATTCCTACTAATTTTGTGATTATCACTACCGTTAAGCACTCAAAGAACAATATGTGAGATAACATCATGCAGCAATGAGCTGCTGTACCGAAGCTGCAAATACATTAATATGTAAACACAATAAAAACTGACTTCCCAACTATTATATTGTAAAAGACGCCTTGAACCACAAGTTAGAATTAGTAGAATAAAATGTGATTTAAAATGCTTGAGTATATGGTGCACTAACAACATACGCACAGAGCGTGCTTTCCTCTTCAAGCTTCCTTTATCACTTAGTATTTGCCTACTTTCAAATATCCCCTATCTACAGACACACTTTGACTTCATTTTCTACATAAATATACATGCAATTGCAATTATCCCCTTTGCAGTGACCACCTACAAGAATGTCGAGCTTAGGAGATTAAGTTTTAAATGCATAGTTGTTTGAATTATCAGTTGCCATGTTGCACACAACATCAAAATGCAATATAATATCGCCAAGTAAGCAGAAGTGTGCCTGTTTTGTCAGCATTACTAAAATACTCCTTTTGCTTTGTTTTCTGAATATTCCACATTACGAAATGTAAATATGTAAATTGAAAAGTGAAGCAAGATTTAAACAGAACTATTCTGGAATTGAATTCTCAGATGCATATTTACTAACATAACTTGTTAAGCGAACACCGATGCTTTTAGTAAGCAAACAAATACAATGAACAATCTCTGTCGGCAAGTCATGTAATAGTCAGTTTATTGATTCCCTTTTCAAGGCAGAGATACACATAACCATATTGATTTAGATTCACATAATCATATTGATTAACTTAAGTATTCAGACACAATATGTCAATGAAAGAGAAACAATTTGCTACGTAATAAATGTCTGTGTGCCATAAACGACACTGAAAATTGAAATTTTAACAAAAATGTGTAGAATCAGCGATTTGAGTGCGACACCTAATTAGAAACGAAAATATTTTGTAAGCAAGAAATACTGTTGTTACAAAAAATTGCTTACTTTCAGTTAGTATTTTGTTACTTATCCCTTTTACTTTAATCGAATCGATTGCGAATTGATGTTATAAGACTTTGACAGCGCACCACTAGTGTTGCTTGCCATGTCACCCTATTTTCATCAAAAAGAACATCCATATTTGTAATATTTTTGGTATCTACGGCTTTATTGACATCAACAGAGATGTGTTTTCTTCAGGCCACTGCAAAACATTCATGGAATTTTCAACAAAAAACGTTTGTGTCAACTTTCCCGTATGCTTTGGATTGTTATTTTTTTGGAATTTCCATATAACAGCCAAATTGCTCCTTAGTTCATGGCAGATTGACCTTTTTTAGAATGTCGAAGTATTTCTCCTGTTTTGAAATTGCATCAATCATATGGAGCGGATCAACAACATTCCAGGGAAAAAATTCCTTACCACGATTGATCCTCCGCCATGCTTCTGTACGCCTGAAACATAGCGAGAATGAAATTCTTGATAGATTGGTCGGCGAACATACCTTCGAACAACAGGATCTATGCGATTAATTTTGGTTACATCGCTCCAAATAACATACTGCCATTGATTTGTTGCCCAAGATCAATAAGAGTTGGAAAATCTACGCGTTGTTTACTTTGAATTTTAGTCAGAAGCGGTTTCCTGCGTGCTGCCCTACCATGAAGTCCAAATTCGACCAAACGCCGGTCAATTGTTTTCTTGCATATTTAGCCATCAAATTCGTCTTGAGTTTTATGTAGAATGTCAGTGGAACTCCTTTTTGGGTCTTTTCGGGCGATGATAGAAATTTAGCGGTCTATTTCTGTTTAAGGTTTTAAGGTTATTCTTTGCGTTTAAAATTGGAAATAGTTTTAGAATGTTGTATATGCTTAAGGGCATTGAAAACAATTTTTTTGACCTCATTCAAAATTTCTTAATACGTTTTTTCAGACTGACGAAAGTCAAAAATGTAACCAAGTAGGGCAGGTGTACTTCTGCAGCTTTTTCTCATTAAAAAATTTAAACAATACATTTTAATCCACAACTTTGATGCACATCCTTACCGAAAATCAATAATATTATTGATAGAAATTAGCACGAGAAGGAAATTCAATTCTTTAAACAACTTTTTCTAATTAGCCGTCGCACTTAATACACCTTCTTTATCGTAACGTATTTACTATTTGGTAAAGAATTAAATTACTGTGTCCAAACAATAATATTTGAATTTAAACTGCGCGCGTCGAAGGATTTGGAGAATTCTTTTTTTTAGGTTGGTAGTACTGTCAGTCACATTTATGTCAAATTTCTTGTCAAAATATTCATTACTGTTGAGATACGTGTCGTTTTGTGAGCTGCTAAAAGTGAGTCTTTCGTTTTTTGCGATGTCGAAATTTGTTGAGCAAAGCATTTGCATTAAATTTTGTTTACGGAATCAATTTTCTGCCGCGGATAAGTTGGGGATGGTGCAGAAAGCCTTTGATGATGAGGCTATGTCTAAAAAAAATGTTAACAAGTGGTATAGTGAGTTCCAAGCCGGGCGTGGACGTGTCGAAGGCGAAGAGCGTCCAGGGCGACCATCAACCTCAACCGACGAAGCTCACGTTCAACAAATCAAAGATTTGGTGTTGAAAAACCGTCGATTAACAATTAGAGACCTAGACGATGAAGTTGGCATATCGAAAGGCTCAGCCAATACCATTTTGTAGGATGGTTTAGGCCTCAAGTGCGTCAAGTCTCGACTGGTATCGAAAACATTGAATTTTTGGAAAAAAGGCTTTGCGTTGAAGTATGTGAAACGATGATTTCCGACTACCAGGGTGCCATGAAACGCACCAAACTGGCGACGACACTTCGATCTATGCGTACGACTCCGAAACAACCGATCAATCGAGCGAATATCGTGCCAAAAGAGAGCCCGGACCAAAAAAATCGCGCCAAACTCGCTCAAAAATCAAGGTCATGTTGACTGTTTTCTTCGATTATCGTGGTGTTGTGCATTATGAATTCCTTCCAACCGATCAAAGAGTCAACAAGGAATATTATTTAAACGTTATGCGTTGTTTGCGTAACACCATACGCCTAAAAAGTCCGGAATTGTGGAAAGACATATCTTGGTTTTTACACCACGATAATGAACCATACCATACTGCCTCGTAATTCGTGACCATTTCGCCAAAAACACAACCCATATCGTTCCGCAACCACCGTATTCACCTGATCTGGCGCCGTGCGACTTCTGGCTGTTCACCAAGCTCAAAAGACCGCTCCGAGGACAGCGTTTTTATACGATAGAGGAGATTCAAGCCGCAGCGAAGACGGAACTGAAGGCCATCTCGGAAAGTGACTACAACCAGTGTTTCGAAGATTCGAAAATCCGTTAGCATAAGTGCACTGCATCGAGAGGGGATTACTTTGAAGGGGATGAAATTGATTTGGAAGAATAAATAAAGAATTTTCAAAACAAATACAATGTCACCTTATTTTTTGGGCACAGTAGTATATTACTCGTATTTTATATTTGTACTTATATTTAGGTATAGGAAGCATAAAAGTTGTTATCTTTCATTAAACAAGACACGTTTAATGGTGTTTCATCCACTTTTCGCCGCTATACTCCCACTGACTACTACTGGATCTGGAAGACCAATAACAAACAAATCCAATACTTGACATTATCCAGACATCCCTATGTTGACTCCAGTTAGAAATTAAGCACCAGTGAAAATATCGGCATAAAGCTAGCACAAATAGTGCTTTTAGATCAATTCTAAAAATTATCGGAATCGGACTATAACTAATAACAATAATGAAGACGGCGACTCTTTGCAGGAAATATTCTATGGATTATTCTGAACAAAGCCACAAAGATCGTGTGATATCACACCGTTAGACTTTAAATTTAAATATTTAAAGTCCGGAGTCTATGCAGACAATCGCGCTTCGATTCAGACCTTGGAGCAATACAACACGCTTGTCATTCGCCAGTTACCAGTCGAAATGCTCAAACGAGTTAACGAAAATTTGACTCAACGGATGGACTTCTGAGACATAGCCCCGGCCAACATTTGAAAGAGATAATCTTCAAAAAATAAATGCCAAAAAATGTTCTTTCGAATGATAATAAACATTTTCTATTAAATTTGAAGTTTCTGTGTTTTTTCTTAAAAAAAGTAGGGAACCTCGAAATGAGTCAGCTATTGTATACAAATTTATATAGATAATTTCTTTCACATTTCTAAAATGTTTAGTGTTCGCACTTTGAAAGTTAGCCATCTTTCAAGTTGCATTAATATTAATAACTAAAGGTATTAAGGTAAAGAAAATAATGTTATATTTTTGCTAAATTTAAAAAGACTAAATATATGGAGAAAGAATAAATTTATTTTATCATTGAGAAGGTGTACAAAACGTGGTAAATTATGTTTGCCCCTAGCGGAAGAGAAAACTAGCATCATTCTACAGAAATGTAATATCCAAATATAATAATCAATTATGTTTTAAAAAATGTTTTTTATATCCTCAAATGATAAATGATACACATTTAGAAATTATTAAAATGAAAGATAACAAAATCCTTTCTACACCCGGAAAACCCACAAACATTTAAGTACGCAGCGACCCACACACATTTCTCATTTAGGCCATCAATTTACTACCACAAAACATGGCAATATCCTGTGTTTTTTGGGAAAATCTGTTGTTGTTTTTGTCAAAAGTCTAACGGCTGAAACTTTTCACATTTGTGCATATAGCTTTCATTGGAATATTGACAAAGTTTGGGCTAAATTTCAGCATAAAGTGCAACAAATAAACCCACGCCTACACAGAAATATATTTTTCAGGAAAAAATTATAACAAATTGAAAACATTGGAAAATTATATCTTACTTTTTAAAATTATATTATATAATAAAAAACATCAATGAGGATCACATAAAGCATGTGGGAGTAGAATAAAAACAGTTTAATTTATTAGTTTCTATTTGAGCAACGTCTTTATTTACCTGAGTGAAAGCATATTTTGTGTTTTAAGAACTTATTTATTTCAGCATTATGTCTTCTTTTGTTTTGGTTAATACAAGTGAGTGCGTTTATTAAGGTTAGATTAAATTTGCCAAGTCAGCCTGGCGCTAGGGATTTTTATTAAAAGTTAAGACACTTAAATACTCAAGACCGGCGACGAACTTCTTCACAAATAACATAAAATAACATACAACTACAATTATAACATTCAAAGCCAAGTATCGTCGAGTGTTTGTATAAATTGTTCTTAATAACCGTACTTCATTAAGAACAATTTAAACGAACACTTTGTAAATGTTATAAATGCATTACTAAACACATACTTATCTTAAGAATGCTGGAAGTAGTCATAACAACTACTATATAAACTATACTATATACTATACATACATAAACAAACACTTAAAAAGAGAGAAGCAGCATATTACTAAGGCAGAGGAATATAAGACACGGCTGTTGAAGCGAATGAATTATGTATGAGCGGCGAACTAAAAAGAGTGAAACATTTGAAGGGGGCACTGAATTGTAAGATGAAAGGAAAGAAGAAGATAAGTGAATGAAAATAAGAGACACTTGCGAATGTGTTAATGTGTTTAAAGCAGCCGAAAGCAACCCATATGGAAGGAGCCATGTATGCTTTAACACACCTTTGACTCAAAGAATGAAAATTGCTAAATTTTCCGTCAGTGTTGTCGAAAATACAATTTTCAGGCGTAGTTAGCATAAAATATAAAAGAAAGAGTTCCTTGTGTTTAAAAAAAAAAAACAAACAGCTCTCTTTTCTAAAAACTTTTTGTAGTTTTAATGATGTGGAACCCATCTAGAGCTCGACCAAAATTTCAATTAAGAAAAATAGTGTGAAAATTCAAAACCTTAACTGTAGTATATATTATATACATATGTATATCTTTATTTGGTTCCACTTAATTTATTTCCAAGTGATCATCCGACATTCTCAACTTCAAGTAATCAATTTAATTTCATTTACTAATACCAATTTCAATAAACTAATTGAAAGCTTAATAAATTATGTGCTGCCCATAACAACGCTAAATAATTAAAATAAGTAATAAGTACAAGAGTTTGCATAGTATTCGGTAGGTAAAAATAATTAAAATTAACATATATGTATTTAAAGGCAATTAATAAAATTTAAACAAGAACGGTAAAAATTAAAAATTATATACACTTACGCAAGTATGAATTGGCCGGTTTATGGGAACCCCTTCCATGGAATATATGTATAAATTGTTTCACTTCGCTTCACTTGAAATGAGCAGCTGGCAACGATTTCTCGATTAATTACCTAAAAATATCGAAAAATAATCAATGAAGTATATATGTGCATATGCAGTATTTTTTTTCAGATTATAGTATTTTAGGGCATTGACTTGAAAACCGCAAGTTCCTGAAAAGAAATCTATAGTAAATTATTGCCTTTATTATACCCTGAACAGGGTATATTAAGTTTGTCACGATGTTTGTAACACCCAGAAGGAAGCGTTGGAGACCCTATAAAGTATATATATAAATGATCAGTATGTTGAGCTGAGTTGATTTAGCCATGTCCGTCTGTCTGTCCGTCTGTCTGTATATATACGAACTAGTCCCTCAGTTTTTAAGATATCCTTTTGAAATTTTGCAAACGTCATTTTCTCTTCAAGAAGCTGCTCATTTGTCGGAACGGCCGATATCGGACCACTATAACATATAGGTGCCATATAAACTGAACGATCGGAATCAAGTTCTCATATGGAAAACTTTCGCATTTGACAATGTATCTTCACCAAATTCAGTATAGATTATTTTCTAGGGAAAAAATGTAATATCCGAAGAAATTGTTCAGATCGGTTAACTATAGCATATAGCTGCCATACAAACTGAACGATCGGAATCAAGTTTTTGTATGGAAAACTTTCACATTTAACAAGATATATTCACTAAATTTGGTATAGATTATTTTTTAAGGTAAAAATGTAATCTCCGAAGAAATTGTTCAGATCGGTTAACTATAACATATAGCTGCCATACAAACTGGACACATAGTTACTAACAGAAATGCACTTGTGAAGGGTATTTAGCTTCGGTGCAACCGAAGTTAACGTTTATTCTTGTTTTGACTAAAACTACTTTGTGTAGAAGTCAACGAATTAATTGAAATTCTGAAAATTATAAGTGTTTCGATATTTTGAACTTTTTTATGAAATTTTCAACATTATTCCTTTTTTACTTTTATTTAATTTTTATTTTTTTTATTACCAAATATAAAATTTTCTGAAGAACTTTGTACATTTTTTACGTCCATGATATCCTACTAACCTACTTAGAAAAAAATGTATTTATCAGGCAAATGACTAAGGGGGTATTTGAGTCTAGAAATTAAAGAATAAATTATTTTTATAATTTTGCAACCTGTTCCTACAGAGTAAAGTAGTTTTGTTCACCTAATGGTTGTACGTATCATCTAAATCTTATCGGTTATGTGTATATAAATGATCAGCATAAAGAGAAAACTTAAAATCCGGGTGATGATCTGTGTGTCCATAAGTATGTACTCACAAAGATATAACCGTATCAATACTGAAAATGAAATTCATTGAAAAGCGAACAAATGTTTGTATGTATACTATCATATAATTTGGGTAAAACTTGATAATCGATCATTGTTGCTTCGAACAATGGCATTTTTTATAGGAAAGTATATCTAAGAAAAAGACGTTTAATAAAACTTCTAACAAGATTTGATTTTCAAAACCTTAGTACTCAAAGAAATAATATGAAAATTGTTTGTTTATTTATAAGCCAATGTTTTGATATAAATGCATATACCCACAGTGATCAGCAACAAGTGTTTGCGCAAGTTTCGCTTATTTATATTTATACATATTTTATCATTTCTACAAAAAGTCTGCTTGCAAAAAGTTTATAGTAACAGAAACAATTTTTTCATATGCCCACACAAGCATTTATTTCTGTCGATATTACTGAAGTTGCTTTATCGCTTTTATTAAAATTTATACAGTTTAGCTTTATTAATTGGCAAACCGCACTGAATTACGCCAATTATTGTGGAGATAAAAATGCTGTAAAATTTTATTGCGCTTGGGCAATGGGTTTAATTGTGATAAAATGAATA